>PVKV010004968.1:13109-121162 GCA_004027835.1 Alouatta palliata | reverse complement strand
ACTGTGTCCACTCCTGCCTGCTCCCCCCACATGCTGACATTACAGGTGTGAGCTACTGTGTCCACTCCTGCCTGCTCCCCCACATGCTGACATTACAGGTGTGAGCCACTGTGTCCATTCCTGCCTGCTCCCCCACATGCTGACATTACAGGTGTGAGCCACTGTGTCCAGTATTGTTGTTATGTGCCTACAACCAGGCCTGAAACGTCTGGAGTAGAATTAGCTTGCTTTAATTAGTCACTGAATGAATGATTAAATATATGACTAAATAGACATTTTAAATGCTAAATTTCTCGACTCCAGAGTTTAGTTTCGAGAGAGTCAGTGTTTGTTTTTGTTTGTATTGTATTTAAGTAACTTATTTATGCTTCTTCAAAAGGGTATCTTTGGTGTCTTACAAAATGTACATAGACTAATATAAAAATAGATCATGAAATCAGAGCAAAGAGAAAAATAAGAGTGGCTTCATTCTTGTAGCAGAAAATCTGTATTCTAAAAATACATTTCTAATATAGTCTAAGACAGAACATAGGAAATGAAAAACATCACAGGACAATGGTTCTCCAACTCAGTTCCCGTGGAAAATGTGTGCTCTGGAGGCTGAACTGAAGTGTCACCATTAAAGTGAGATAATGATCTTTTCCAGGTGCAAGGTTGAGAAAATGGCTTTTCTCAATTTAAAAATTTGCAAATAACTTTTTCTTAAATTTTTGGAATACTACTATCTGTTGCAAAGCACTTAAACTGATAAGAAAAAGAGTGAACAAGTAGCAAACCCTCAGCCAAGCACCTTGGAAATAGCTACCAGAGGTAGCTTGACAGCTGCTTTTTCATGGACAGCTGTGCTCATGGTTGTGAATTTGTATTGTGTGATTTTAATATTGCCATACTTTTAATTGCTAAAATAACCCTAGTTCTAAAAATAGAGGTAAACATTGATATTTTATCATGTTTCATAACTTTCTTATGTCTGATTCCCTAAGTAATTTTAAGAACCCCTATTTAGACATCTGGTTCTATGGGACAGTAAAAAATATGATTTGAGCTCTTCATTCCAGGAAAATTTGTGCACAGAAATGTGCTACAGAAAATAAGGAGGAGTACATCTTACTTAAACTGACTTTGTTTTCTCCTGTGGGATGAAGAGCAGCTCTTTCCATTGATCCAACCGTCCCAAATAATGTTTCAACACTACAGTTCGTTTTGACCACGTGGTCACACCCCAAAATGTCAGCCACAACATGACACTGTACACACAAAAGTCCACATTTGCCCCTGTACCCTTAGTCCAACAGCATTCATATTTGGCCTCCAATAAAGGCTCAACTTGTTCCAGGAGATTTATAATGAAGAGCACCATGAAAATCCGGTTGCAATTATGCAGTGAACGGCAAATGTCAGAAACGTAAGCAAATACCTGGAGAAAGTACAGTGATCCCTTCTCCACTAAGACCTGGATTTTTATAAATCCACGTAGCCTCTTCCTTCCTTTCTCTCTCCCTCCCCATCCTTCTGCTGCCCTCTCCCTTGCTGGGCATGGGAGCCTTGCTCTAAGCTTCATCCTGAGTGGCGTTTTCGCATTTCTAACCTGCACACAGGGCGGATCCAGCCTTAGGTGGGCGTCTCATGGTGGACTCAGGGCCCCCATACCCAGTCCATTTTCTCAACCCTTCACTTCATTTTCGCCCAGTGACACAGGCTTAGTGGGCTCCGGATTTTATTCTTTTTTTTTTTTTTTTTTCCTCCAAACGGTTGCCTAACTTTCCCCTTTTGCCTAAACACGATAGAGCTGTCTTTCTTCACTGGAGACGATTGCAAGGGCATCGTGGCATTTGCTGCTATTTCAGCTCTTTCGACGCAGCAAATTTGCTTTCCCCAGGCCCGAAGTAAACATCACCTTTTCCCTAGTTGACCTGCCTCTGCTGAAAACACACCCACCCCTTCCTGCTCCGATTACAAACTTAGACTTGGCTGTGGGCCAAGTTGCTTTTCACACAGGAGCCCTGTCTCTGCCTCACACTCAGTTTTCCAAGGGAGGCGGTGACTGAGGCCGGCAGAGACAATGCTCCAGCCTTTCTATTCGCGGGGCCACAAACAGCCACGTAACGTTTACTCTGACGCATGAAACCTAATGGGAGGAAGGCAGCGGGAAGATCGCTTCTCCTGCGTGCCATTCTCAAAAGTGTGCTGGCTGGCTGTCCAACTACGCCTCTCTTTTTAATCATGTCATCTGAGGTCTGACCTAGAGGTGTCCCATCCCTCACTTCCTCTTGGGGTGCCCAGGAGGGTTACCATTTGGGGTGATGACGGGTGTGTCCTGGAGTGGACCCTGTTACACAAGTGGACTGACCTGGTCCTGGGTGTGTGAGCAAAGCCCAGTGCTAGCAGATTAGTTATGTCATAAAACATTAGGAAATATTTTATACAGTGGAGGTAAATCGGAAAGCTGCGTGCTTCTGGGTTAGGCCGAATTGTTCTGGAAGCAGGGTCAAATGATCTTATATACTGTATTTGCCTGACTTGGTGGAGTTGAAAATAGTGAGTCTTTTTTTATTTCTTTTTTTTTTTTTTTTGAAAATAGTGACTCTTCTTTGCTCTATGAAGCAAAACTTCCAAACTGCATTATATTTTTGGCTCTGACCTTGCACCTGCCACCCCGCAGCCCCAGGCACCATTGGATGCCAGCACGGGTCATTTTCTGAAGCCACGAACTCCTGTTGTGGTTTATTTGCTTTCATGACCCAAAGATCTGCCAGGCTTTGAGCTTTTCTCGAGAGCGAGTGATTTTCTCTCTAGGCCTCTGTGTTCTCCTCTGTGCCTCAACTTGCAGAGCTCTTCCATGGAAAGTCACACAGTTTATGCCCAGGGATGTGGCTGCACTGATGCTGCTGGCAGGGGCTGGGGGGAGGGGTGTCCTATTTCAGCTTATAGAAAGCTGCCTTTCCCATTCCTTACAATGAGCATTGCACTTTCAACATTTTCATTTTCCTCTTACTCCTACCTTATCGCTTCCCACCCTCCACACAACACCCAACCATGATTTTGGCTTTTTATTTTTTATTTTATTTTATGTTTTTTGAGATGGAGTCTCCTTCTGTTGCCCAGGCTGGAATACAATGGTGTGATCTCTGCTCACCACAACCTCTGTCTCCTGGGTTCAACTGATTCTCCTGCTTCAGCCTCCCGAGTAGCTGGGATTACAGGTGTGCACCACCAAGCCCAGCTAATTTTGTAATTTTAGTAGAGATGGGGGTTTCTGTATGTTGGCCAGGCTGGTCTTGAACTCCTGACCTCAGATGATCTGCCGGCCTTGGCCTCCCAAAGTGCTGGGATTACATTACAGATGTGAGCCACCGTGCCCAACTGATTTTGACTTTTTGAAGAAAACAGATCTCATCAGGACAACTCATTTCCATCTGTTCACATACCTGTTTTAAGCTCATATCGAAGTGATCCCTTTTGCTTTTCAAGAAAATACTCAACACAGCTTTTTTCCCATCAATATATCAATGAGTCTGTCATCTTCCCTCTCTTTTAATCTTTTTATCACTGTCTTAAAAGTCAAGAAAAAACCTTCTCTAAATCTTCAGTGTTAAATTTCTCTTTAATCCTCATCTCCGTCTTCTAATCCTCTGTATATTTCTGTTTATCACTCATTTCCTATACTCGAAACTTTATTACTGTCATCACAATGGTACTTGGCATTTTGTATTTATCTCACAAATTTATTGAGCATTTTTTAAATGTCAAAAACGGGGTTGGATCTTGGGGGATAGCGAAGAAAAAGCTACAGTCATGAAGCCTCCATCATTCTCTGCAAATATCTTTATACAATTGCCTGTTTGAAAGCATCCAAGTCACAGAGCCTGTACTTTCACTGCTGTACATTGGGAGTACTGGCTGTGGAACAGGGCTCATAAAAAGCTTTTGAAGGAATGACTGAAGCTATCACCAGGAGTTTACCCTAACAGAGGCATGAGCACCCGATTGCAGCTCAGCTGTACTTGTGATGGGGTGTGAGGAATGTCTTTAGAACTGCAGTGGAGAAAGCACTCTGACTTTGCCTAGTGGGGCTGGGAGGTTTTCCTGGAGCTGCATCTGAAAGGATGAAAAGGAGTAAGTCCAGTGAAGGAGGATGGAGGGAATGGGAACATTCTAGGCAGAGGGAAGGAGCAGAAAGCTCCTGAGTGACTGGTTGAGAACAAGCTTGATGTATTCAGGGACTATTTAGCTGTACAGAGTTAGGGGAGGACAAGATGGTCAGGTGTGGACTGAAGGGAGGGAGGTGAAAAAGGTGAGCATGGGCTTTGTACTTCATGTGTATGAGAGGATGAGGGGAGGAGGCTCACTTTGGCATTGGTGAAGACACTCTTGATTTCAGTGCTGAACTCATGAAAATAGTGCAAGATTAAAGCAGGGAAACCTTTCTAGGAAATCAAGGGAGGGGTAATGATGGTGGGAGCACTGGCAGTGATGGTGTGACTGGACAGAAGACGACAGGTTTAATAAACACTGGGGTAAAAACAGACTGTCCTTGGAGAGATGAAGGGCTCACCCGGTGGGGAAGGTGAGAACGGAGGACACACGCTTCTGCCGTGTTTTGGAACAAGTTTTACTTTCAAAACAATTGATCCTATGTTGTTTATCACTCTGGGTTTTTTTCACGAAACCAGCTGCTGTGCTCTAGAGGGTCAGATGCGCCGGCTCCTAGGCGAGGAGGGTCGTGTGGGGCCCCTCCCTCAAGCCACCTGTGCGCTTCATTCCAGCCTCTGCACACGGCTGCCGATTCTGTTTCCCAGTCTAGGTCCGCCACCCTCTCCTGTCACCGGCATCTCCCAGAGTCTGGCAGGGTGTTTGTGGATTGACAGGTCCACCTCTCTGTGTGCTTGTGTTTTTATTCTTTTCTGTGTTTTCCTACTTATTCCAGAAAGGAATTGGAAGTGTTTGAGCCAGGCATTGTTGGACAGATTCGGTTTTAGTCCTGAAGCACCCTCTGCTTGAAATAACTGGTTTGGGGGGAACTTGTAACTTGCAGAAGAAAAGGAGGAGGAGCTAAAGTGAACAGCGTGATGCTCAGAGCTTTCCAGGCTCTGCGCATGTGTGTACGTGGGTGTACACGCCAGCACTGGCTGCCTGCAGAGAATGCAGTGTTTGGGAAAAAGCATAGAATTTGGAATCATAAGTTTGAGTTCTGTCAGCTATGTAATCGTAGTCATTCTTTGACTACTTTAAACTTCATTTCCATTAGCTGGAAAATAAGATGAATCAACCTTCAGACCTGGACATCTGTGAGGAATACATGAAATAACTACTGTATGGTAAGTGTTCAGTTCCATGGACGATGATCATGGTATGATATCATTATGGAGAACGCCCCTTTCCTTCCCAAATCCCCGAAATGAACAAATAAATACATCATTATGATATAAATCTGGTTTTCATGTTATCCGTGGATTTACTGGAACAATTTTGAAATTCTTTCCAAAATAAAACTATTTCTCTGTGTTGATCTAATTTTTAAGAATTTGTTTTTATGTATAAAAAGCAATCAGCCACGATTATTTATAAAAAAGGAAAAATGTGTTAGTGAAATTTACTTACAGCACTCACAAAAACATGACACAATAAAGTAATACTCTGGAATGCAAACCTAATATAAATGTTTTATTTGTTGCATTTACAATTTAAAGCAAAAACCCCTTTAAGTTTTTGCATCACACACAGCCAAAAGGAGGATGGGGAAGTGGCCAATGTCACTGTTCAGGCTCTGTGCTAGCAGGTGATGCTCCCACCCGTCCTGCTCACAGCTCTGGCATGACCCCTGACCTCGGTGTGCTGTTTCACAAGAGCATGCCCTGGCGCAGGTGGAGGACAAGGGACAGGTGGCTGGAGAGGATGGGTGGTCAACAGAATCCATCCTTGTTGTTGGAAACACACGTTCGCCTCTGTGCTATGTTGGGATTAGTGGAGAAGATGGCTGGAGTCTTGGTAAAGCATCTGGAAGACAAGGTATTGCCCCAGCTACCCATCATCCAAACAGCCAGGTAGATTCTCCTGTGCAGGTTGAGCCTAACCCTTGAACATTATCAGGAAATAAACAGAGATGGTGACTGTGATGAAACCTAAGTGCAGTTAGTTACAGCAAACACATCTCCCGTGAATACCTAACTCCTTCTTCCACCCTCAATACCCAGCACATCTAACCCCAATTCATCTAGGAAGTATGTAGGGTCTCCAGGACACAGACCATCATTGGTGTCCTTGTCTGTGACAGTAGATCTGATGAGGGCAGGGGAAGAGCTGATAAAGCACATGGAGACAATTCTGCTTGGAGAAGGTAGCTTAGAGACCCTTTCCTCGATTCTGAGCATGACAACTTGCACCGCTGCTCTGGACCCTAATGGCACACGCTCTCCATTGCTGAAACTTGGCACTACTGTTCATAGACTACAATTGGAACTGTTGTGCAATTCCATGTTTTCTAGTTAACTGCACACCATCTTGGCTCTCCACCATGCACGATATTCCTTGCTTAGCCCCTAAACCCACTCATCTGGACCCATTATTACCTCTCCCCTTTCACATCATGCCTCCGATTCCTAAGTCAATTAAAGCTCCCTATATGGGCTCTGAGACTTCAGCTTCTCTATAAGGTTCCTTCCTAAAAAATACTTTATATTCATAAACTGAAGTGCTATTCCATTCTCAGATTCCAGTCCACAGGGATACCCTCCACTCAGGAATCAGCTCTTTATTTTTGGTAGAATTTGCCTATATCTCTCTATGGCACTGACCACTTTATAGCTGGTGGGGTCGGTATTTGTGGATGTGTTTCAGCATTGCTTCTGGACTGTGAACTACCAAGAACGTGACCGTGTCTTGGTTGATTTTTGGAATACTTTTCAACATTCATCACACTATTTTGCCCATTATGGGTGCTTAGGAACGTTCTTATAGGGATGTCAAGGTCTACTCCTTTGTTCTTGTCTCAGTCTGAGTGTTTGTGCCATAAAAACAGTATCTATGCAACAATGACAAGAAGAAGAAGTTATACACAGTTTTATTTCCTTTTAAATCTGTACTTGTAAAGTTTGCACTGAAAATTAGAATGCCTAAAATTCATTTGTTCAACAAATACATATTGATTATGCACTTACTGTGTTCCAGGTACATTAACATATGCCTTCCCCACCTCTTAAAAGAAATCTCTGCCTTATTAAGCTTATATTCTGGAAGGGAAAGCCAGATAAGAAACTATAGAAGTAATAAGTACATTATACAGTGTGGTAGAATATCATAAATGTTGTGGAAACAAGAAAACAAAGTCAGATATGGGTGATGAGAAATGTGCTAAGGGCAATTTTAAGCAGAGTGGTCAGGTTGAACCTGACTGAGACAATCTGACAATTCAGATACAGAGAGAGGCGAGCAAAGCTTGCATTTAATATGATAATTGTTCATAGGCATAAGTGGAAAAGAATTTCTATTTGGATTGTAATTTATAAATAAGGCTTGTGTGGGTTTTCAACATAATTTAACTATTTTTTTCTTTAGCCTTACTTTATAACTCTTCTAGAAATAATGAAGAAATCAATTGAATAATGGGTAGAGTTTTTATTATAAAGGGGACATTTATAAACTCACAATAAATGGCTTTGAAACTATCTTAGTTTTCAAACAAAACCCAGAGTGCCTAATATTTATATAATCTATCTATCTATCTGCCTATCATCTATCTGTTTATCTATCTATCTATCTGTCTATCTATCTGTCTATCTGTCTATCTATCTGCCTATCTGTCTGTCTATCTGTCTGTCTATCTATCTATCTATCTATCTATCTATCTATCTATCTATCTATCTATCTATCTATCTGTCTGTCTGTCTGTCTGTCTATCTATCTGTCTGTCTGTCTATCTATCTGCCTATCTGTCTGTCTATCTGTCTGTCTATCTATCTATCTATCTATCTATCTATCTATCTATCTATCTATCTATCTATCTATCTATCTGTCTATCTACCTATCTATCTGTCTGTCTGTCTGTCTGTCTATCTATCGGTCTGTCTGTCTGTCTGTCTATCTATCTGTCTGTCTGTCTGTCTATCTATCTGCCTATCTGAGTGGATTCTCTTTAGCCATCTTTCTCATCTCTCGTCTAATCCATCTGGATGTTGTTTTGCTATTTTTGTTTCCTAGAATAGGGTTTCCTCTTTGACTTTTCCTTTTAACTGCTTTTTTTCTTTGTGACTAATTGATGTGTTAAAAAACAATATTTATAATACTTGTATTGCATTTCACCACAGCTCTGTAGTTAAAAAGCATAAAAATCATTTTCAAAATAAATAGGTTTGACAGTACATAAAGCCAAGACTCAAGATGACTATTTTTCCTTACAAAAATAGTCATTTAGATAATTGATTATTTTCATTTAGATCATTTTTTTCATGTAGATAATTGTAGATTCACATGCAGTTGCAAGAAATAATACAGAGAGACCTCATGTACCCCCTTAAAAAATTTTCCCCCATGGTGATATTTTGCAAAAGTACAGTAGAATTATTACAGCCAGGATATGGTCATTGACATAGTCCACTGATTGTACCCAGATTTCCTCAGTAGTGCCTATACTCCTGTGTGCATGTATGTATTGTGTGTGTATTTGCATGTGTGCATGCATGTGTGTATGTGTGCACATGCAAGTATGCACACGTGTGCTTGCATATGTGTTTGTGAGTGCATGTGTGTGCATGTGTGTGTGTGTGCATGTGTGTCTCTGTGTGTCTCTGTGTTAGTTCTATCCAGTTCTCTCCTGTGTAGGTTCATATATCCACTACCAAGGTCAAACTACTGAACAATTCCACAGCCTCTTCCCTCTCACTCCACTTCCCCCATCCCTAACTCTGGGTACCATAATCTGTCTTCCATTTCTAAAATTTTGTCATTTCAGAAATGTTATAAAAAAGAATCATATTATATGTCATCTTTGGGAATTAGATTTTTTTCACTCGGCATTATTTTCTAAAGATTCATTCAACTTGTATTAGTACTTGGTTCCTTTTCATTTCTGAATAGCAGTCCCTGGTAGGGAGGTTCCATGGTTTCTTCCACCAGTCAGCTATTAAGGGTGCCAGAGCTGATTCCACCATTGGGCTATTAAGTGATGATGAATAAAGCTGCTTCATACATTCCTATACAGCTTTCCATGTGATACATACCTTTTTTTCATAATTACTCTTTTTTAAAAAATTTATTTATTTAACTTTAGGTGCATACTATATCTGACATTTCTCCCCATGTTATCCCTCCCCACCCTCCCCTCCCTCTCCACCCACTGCTGTCTCTTCCCTACCCCCCCAACTGCCCCCAGTATGTGATGCTCCTCTCCCTGAGTCCATGTGTTTTCGTTGTTCAACACCCACCTATGAGTGAGAACATGCAGTGTTTGGCTTTCTGTTCTTGGGTCAGTTTGCTGAGAATGATGGTTTCCAGATTCATCCAAGTCCCTACAAAAGACATGAACTCATCGTTTTTTATGGCTGCATAGTATTCCATGGTGTATATGTACCACATTTTCTTTGTCCAGTGTATCACTGATGGGTATTCGGGTTGGTTCCAGGTTCATAATTACTCTTAATTAAGATTCAGCATTTGAATATTGACCTTGAATTTTAACATAATTCAAGTTCATAATTTCTGTGTCATTCTTTAGTAAAATTGGTTGCCAATTTCTGTTCGGATATCTAAGGATAAAGGAACTTCCTAAAGCAAATATATAAAATGTTTGACAGGAGTATAGAAGTATTAATTACATTTTAAATTTTTGTAGAGAACCCTAGTGAATGAAATAGTTTGTTCATTTTATAGCATTAGGTAGGAAATTATATAACAATGGAATTAGTTTTTAATTAGAAACATTGTCATGATCATTGTTCTTAAATTAAGGGGTTGATTTGTATCCCCCAAAATGCTGAAGTCCTAACTCTCCGTGCTCACCAATGTGACCATACTTAGAAGTTGAGTCTTTACAGATGGTTAAGATGAGGCAACTAGAGTTCCTCCAGTTGAATATTACCAGCGTTTATATAGAACTGGAAAATTCGGACACACAGACACCAGTAGAAGGAGGTGATGTGAAGACACAGAGAGAGGACAGCCACCTACAATCCAAGGGAGGCCGAGGCCAGAAGACAGCAGGAGACCACGGGGAACAGATTTTCCCTTGGAAGGATCCAATGCCTTTTTTTTTGGATTCTTCATCACTGAAGCTGGAGTGCAGTGGTTCGATCATGTCTTGCTGCAGCCTCAGCCTCCCAGACTCAAGAGATCCTTTCACCTTAGCCTCCTGAGGAGCGGGGACCAAGGGTACTTCTCAACATGCCTGGTTGAATTTTGTATTTTTTGTAGAGATGGGGTCTTTCTGTGTTGCCCAGGTTGGTCTTGAACTCCTGAGCTCAAGCCATCTGTTTGCCTTGGTCTTCCAAAGTGCTGGAGTTACAGATGTGAGCCATGCTGTCTGGCAGATCCAATACCTGAATCTCAGACTTCCAGCCTCTAGAACTGTGAGACAGTTCATTTCTATGTTAAGCCTTTAGTTTGCTGTACTTTATTATAGAAGGCTCAGGAAACAAATATGATATGGTGCATTATTCTGCATGTATAAGAAACTTTAAATTTCTGACTGGTCTATCAAAGCAACACTTTTTAATTTATCTATTTTCAAGACTTAAAAAAGAACCTTACATGTATGGAATTGAGATTGGAGTTTCTCCTTCCCATCTCTTTAGGAATCTTTCTCAATAGCATACTTGGTGTGTTTCTCTGTTGTCTCACCTATATATTTAGACAGATCCCAAATTAGGAAGAAAAAACAAAACAATTAAAAAACAAAAGACTGACTTTTGATTTTGCCAAACTCCAACTTTAAGCCAATCCTTTCCTGCCCATTCCTGGTTGTATTTCCCTTCCCTTCCTCCCTCCCTCCCTCCTTCCCTTCCTTCCTTCCTTCCTTCCCTTTCTTTATCTTTCTTTCTCTCTCTCTTTCTCTCTTTCCCTTTCTTTCTTTCTTTCTTTCTTTCTTTCTTTCTTTCTTTCTTTCTTTCTTTCTTTCTTTCTTTCTTTCTTTTTCTTTCTTTCTTTCCCTTTCTTTCTTTCTTTCTTTCTTTCTTTCTTTCTTTCTTTCTTTCTTTCTTTCTTCCTTCCTTCCTTCCTTCCTTCCTTCCTTCTTTCTTTCCTTCTTTCTTTCTTTCTTTCTTTCTTTTTCTTTCTCTCTCTCTCTTTCTTTCTTTCTCTTTTTTGTCTTTCTTTCTTTTTTTTAGATAGAGTCTTGTTCTGTCACCCAGGCTGGAGTGCAGTGATGCAGTCTTGGCTCACTGTACCTCTGCCTTCCAGGCTCAAGTAATTCTCTTGCCTCAGCCTCCTGAGTAGTGGCTGGGATTACAAGCATGTGCCACCACATCTAGCTATTATTTTGTGTGTTTTTAGTAGAGATGGGGTTTCGCCATGTTGGCCAGGTTGGTCTTGAACTCCTAATTTCAAAGGATCCACTCGCCCCACCCTCTAAAATTGCTAGGATTACAGGCATGAGCCACCATGCCCGGCTTTTGGATTTCTTAATAAATAATCAGTCCCAACATGAGACAGAGAAAGCTGAGGTCTGCCAGATGTCCATTTTCCTTCTTAGGTGCAGAATTCTCAGTGCTTAGCTGAGTGCATCATCATCTGGGATAAAGGCTGCATCTTCCAGTCTTGCATACATTTATCTGTGGTCCTATGATTAAGTCACAGCCAATGAGATGGATATGGGAGTGTGTATGGACTGCCTGTGAAAAGCTATGAGAACTATGCATTGTAATTTGGGAACCATAGACCTAGCCACTGTAGTTTGGGAGCCATGAATTTATTTACTTTCTTATCATCTACTCACCCCCTCTCCTAGAATGACTGGCATTGCTTGCTGAGTGTCACTAGGAACTACATTCTTGCCCATTCTAATGGATTTCTTAGTCTATTGGTCTCTGCTGTTTCTATGGTGTCTGACCCCGTGACAACTCACCTTTTCCAGAAAGCTTCATCCTGAGTCTCTTTTGCTTCATCTTTCTCGCTTCCACTGGCTCTTTTTCTCCTTCCTAACCCCTAAATGTTGTTTTCTCAGGCTCTTTCCTTATCCCTCTTCTCTCATCTACGCTCTCCCAAATCTAAGCCAATTGCATCCATTCTAAGATGTCAACTTTCATTTCTAGGCAAACGACTTCCAAATCCCCAGTTTAACTGCTCTGACTGCTGAATCTAATCCATGTTTTCAACCGCACAGTATCCATCTCCTCCTGAACCTTGCCTTTGACATGAGCTATTCAAAGCATTTGAACTCAACTTTGCTTTCAAATGAGCTGCCCTTTTACCTGTTTCTCACAGAAGCCTTGAGCCCTCGCTACCTAATTCTAGGTCTGAGAGTCACTCCAGTGCCTCTCCCCTCGACCCTCCCATTTCCTTCTCTCTCTTTCATCCTCATTCCAACCCCATCTGCCTTTGAGTCTCCTTGATTCACGGATAGGTTGTGCCTCTAACTCCTGGTTATTCTTACTTCCAGTTTTTTTTTTTTGTTTCTTCAGTCCATCCCTGCCAGATCAGATTTTCTGAAATGCAGCTCTAATCTGATTCTCCCTGGCAAAACCTTGCTTCAAGCCCAATCTTCTCACCCTGTCATTTGAGCTTCTCTCTTCAGTCCTGGCAGGATCTGAGTGTGTAGCACAAAGGCGAAGTGTGCAGCCTGAGTCTTCTCAGCTCAGCGCTTTTGCTCGTTTGTCCTTCCTCCAGCCCAAATCACCACAAAATGTTATTTTTATCCAACAAACACCTTCAGAGCCACTTACTGTATGTCAGGCACCCTTCTAAGCAATTTGTAAATATGAATTTCTTCAATCCTTATAATACATTAATACTAGAAGTTCTATTACAGAGAACACTGAGGTAAAGAGAAGTTAAATAACTTGGCCCAGGTTCCCCAGTTCTGTAAGTGGCAGAGCTGGGATTGGAGCATGAACCTATACTGTTACCAATGAAAGCAGTGTAGCAAATTTGCAATAGAGATCACTGTTCTGTAACTCATTAAGTTTTTTAAAAATGTTAATTAACCCTTAAAATGGTTATAAAAACAGAGAATGAAGGATTATAAAAAATAGGTTTGTTGTAAATCCCCAGAAGACAAAATTAAGCAAGTCTCCATCAGAGGCTCACAACAGAGGAACTCAAAATGTTGAAGTCTTCTAAGAGGAGACATCATTGGACTTTGGTTACCATTATTGTTTAGGTTTTTTCTTCCAGTGGAGATGAAGTAAAAGGAGACTTTGACATTTCATAGACCTTATATGTTGGGCTCTGGTGTTTACTCTGTTTAATGCTTTAAAGGTTCAATATGCAAAATGTATAATAAAAAAGTCATCTTTCCCTGGGTTGCCATCTCTGACAGCTGCGCTTTGATTATTGTGGCAGTGGTGAGAGGTGGATGTGGGGTGCTAGTGCTAGACCCAGACAGCCTGAGTTAAATTTCAATCCTCACGCTTACCAGCTCTGTGTACAAGTGTCATCACTTGTCAAATAGAGGTGATACCAGTGGCTACCTTATTGGGGAATGGGAGAGTTCTGCTGAGGTTATATGGGCAAAACAGCTAAAACATCTCTTAACAGGCATAAGCGCTTAAAAATGGTAATTATCATGGCATGAGGTATTCGTCCATGTTCACACTGCTATAAAGGTACTACCGGAGACTGGGTAATTTATAAAGAAAGGAGGCTTAATTGACTCACAGTTCCACCTGGCTGGGGAGGCTCCAGGAAACTTACAATCATGGCAGAAGGTGAAGAGGAAGCAAGGCAAGTCTTTACATGTCAGGAGGAGGGAGAGACCACATAGGGAAAACTGCCACTTTTAAACTACGAGAACTCACTATCACTAGAACAGCATGTGGGAAACCTTCCCCATGATCCAATCACCTCCCACCAGGTAGGTCCCTCCCTCGACACATGGGGATTACAATTTGAGATGAGATTTGGGTGGGGACACAGAGCTATTCAATATCGTATCACCATATCACATGCTATTCAATAATACCAAAAAAATTGCTCTGCAAAATAAAAAAAATATGAAGCTAACAGATTTTGCTAATAATTTTACAGGAGTATTGGAAGTTTTTATTCCTGCTCCCAACAAAGTTTATTTATCTGTTATAGTGCCTTTAAAAAACGATACAGCATTTTCCTTTTCCCTTTTAGTTTTGTAATAGGAGTCCAAGGAATTGGTTGCTCATAGTCTTTACCATGGCATCATGAGCCTCCAGGAAAGAACCAGGAGATTTCTAAGAGTCCCAGCGGGTTATACTGTGATTTTTACTCATGTTATTCTTACACTGGGAATGGCAAGTAGCTTGACTTCACTTTTGCCCTGGAAGACAATCTTGAAACAATTTTGTTGAATAAAAGATGTTATTTTTAACAGGAAACAACTGATACTAAAGATCTGACTCTGACTTTACTCTTCTTCAAATGATATTTGAAGTTCAGCTTGTCTGAAACTGTTCATTGTGTGCCTACTACATGCAGGCATGGAGGTAGTCAAGACTCAGCCTTCATCATCAGGGGCTCATACTCCGGTGGAGAAGCCAGACTCATCAACAGATGATTTCCAAGAAGCATGGGCGCACACATGGTCCCAGAAACTGGGAATCCAGGAGGTACTCACTGCACTGTCCTGTAGGCTGAGATTCTACTTGGAGCTTCCTCCTTGAGTCCCTTGTCAGCTTCTGCCTCTATGTAGCTGACTGTCCATCTGAGAGGACACATCCCTGTGTAAGGTCATCAAAACACGCGGGGCAGCCAGGATTCTAGCCCAAGAGTCCTGACTCCTAGCTCTGTGCTTCAGCACACCGTAATAGTAGAGATTTGGGGACAAAAACCAAACCAAACAAACAAAAAAACCCAGTTCTTACATTTAAGGATCTCTACAGCCTACAACATAGTTTTATGTCTCAAATTTAAGCCACAAAGTTCTGTTAACTCTCATTCATTTAACTAGCATATAGTTGTTAAATTTCTCCTAGGTGGCAGGCATTTTTTTTTCCAGGTCCTAGAATTTAAAAGAGGGAACGATGAATTAATCAGAGATTGCTGAGATAGAGGCAAACCAACCAACCAATCAAACAACCAGTCAGCCAGCAAGCAATTAGCCCTCACTGTGCACATCCTTCAGTGATTATAGTCAGCAGAATGTGGAAGGAATTCATTTGTTTATTTCCTTTGAGGGATGAGAGAGTTGACGATTAGCCTCTCCAGGAATTCACATCAAGAATCAACAGGGCGATGCTGAAGGATAAGCCACAATTAGGCAGAATACAGAGGTGAGACCAAAGGGAGAGAAGTCAGAACCCAGAGAGGAATGTATGCATAGATCATTAAGGACCAGAACTGGTAAACATCTTTGTAAATCATAATGGGAAACTAGGAATAAACAAGTGAAAACTAGGAAACTAGGTGGATTCTAACAGAGAGTCAGTTGTTGCCCCCGGAAGTGTGGATTTTTTCTTGACTTACCATTATAGAGTAGCTCACAAGGAGCACAGACCCACTGAAATGCCTGACGATTGGGGGAAATGAAATCTCTGTTGTCTATTTATATTCATATTTTATTAGGTCTGCTTCATGTCTTCAAGATCCATGAGTGTAGGACACTATGCCATTTCCCCTATATGTCTTTGGTTTCTAAGCAATTAATAAATAAAATTTCTTTCTCAACATTTACTGATGTGGAAATTTGGAGATCTGAGCCAGGGGGCTTTCCATCATCAGGTCATTGGAAAAGTGCATCAGGGAACACAAAGCTGGAGTACCTGGGTTGGGAAATCTGCTTGCCTGCAAATCCAGCTTGAGTTGGCAAGGTGACCCTGACCTACAGATGGCAAAATGTAAATCCCCTGAGACTAGTTAAGGAAAAACACATTTCATTGAGTTGGAGTTTTGTTACGAAATAGATAAATGTGCACCATTTCCAGGCCAATGTTATTCAAACCACTAAGGTCTTGACCAAGTTGGCAGTTCTTTCTGGAGGCCTCTTAGTTCCACTGGAATTAGCAGGTTCATTAAAACTAAAACTCGAAGAGGAACATGTCAGTTCACCAGGAAACAGAGTAAACTAGGTCTTCTAGAAGGTTTCACTGTAACATTGGGTACCCATCCAAACCCTAGTGGCCTTTGCCTCAAAAGAGATTGCAGCATAAAAGTGGCTCAACATGAAGGCCGGCGTGAAGGCATATTGGATAAGGGAAGTCATTTCTGTTTGGATCTGCCAGATTCCCTCATTTATTTTATTATATCCCCATAAAGATATAAGTCACATATCATAATATCAACTTTTTAAAGATGTGTAGTTCAGTTGTTGTTAGTGTGTTCACAAAGTTGGCAACCGTCCTCACCATCTAATTTCAAACATTTCATCACCCAGAAGAGAAACCCTATAGCCATCATACTCCATTTCCCTCAACTCCTAGTCCCTTACAACTACTAATCTACTTCCTGTCATGATTGATTCAGGTACTCTGGATATTTCATACAAATGGAATCATACGTTACATGTTATTTAACGTATGATTAAATAACATTATTTGTAAATGATTTGGAAGTAAATGATCTGGCTTATTTCACTTAACATAATGTTTAAACGTTCATCTGTGTTGTAGTGTGTGCTAGCACTTCATTCCTTTTCATGACTAAATAATATTCCATTAAACAGATATACCACATTTTGTTTCCTCATTTTCTTATTTTTCAATAAGAATTTAAAGAAACACACTAATATGATATGCTGTCTTTTAACATGCTAGCCCTAACACGATAATGCCTGGAATATTGTCTGCTAATTTCTCTGGTGTTTCTTTGGTGATTTGTTTACTTCCTCAGTGATGTTACACTGTTGTGTTCTGAGCCTGTTTGAGTCCTGTCTGTTCTGCTGGTTTGAGAGTGGCTTTGACTGAGCCTTGGGATAGGACTGCTGTTGGTCTGCAGTTTTCATGTTCAGACTTTCTCTGAGATGCTGTCTTTGGGCCAGAGAAATACGGGATTTTCTGAACTCACTGATGAGGAAAAGCATTTGCTACCACTGGTTCTTCGGCAGCATGTAATTTTCGCTAAGTCAGGAGTGCATGTATGTGGTTGCTCTGCGTGTGTGAAGAGAATTAATCTTAAGCTTCTGAAAGTCTTTCAAGAAGTTTAGCAAAAGAACTTGGTGGCCCTGAAGAATCTTTTTCCTCCTTCCCATTCCCAGGCCTAACAAGTCAAGGTCATATGCTGTTCTGAAGTTGAGCACCTGGTGGGCTCCATGCCTTTAATAACACGTGCTGGGGACAAAGCATTGCCCCATACCAGGGCATCTCTCCTGTTCAGTGAAGCCACAGAAGTGGTGGGTCTGAGTGGTGGGGAGAGGCAAGATCGCTGCTGGGCAAAGCAGAGGCAGCGAAACCCAAGCCACTGTGTGTCCCGGTGGGTGTGGAAGTCACAATACCCAGCAGCTGGAGGATGCACCATCATCCCCTGTGAGGCAGGGACCATCCTGTGGGTTCACAGAGGAGCCTTCCACCAATGGAGTGACGGTGCTGCTGGCTGCTCTGCTCGGGGTCGCAGGGCAGCGCAGAGTGGAAGGCAGAGGAGTAGGCTGGTGGCGTCCCCTGTACAGGCTGCTGCAGGATTCAACTTCAGTCTTCACGTCTAACTCAGGACAGCTGCATAGGAGGAAGATCATCAGCAAGAACTTCCAAATCATTTACGAAGTCTATCAGGAGCGTTTCTGGCTCGGAATCTCACACTCCTTCCTTTCCAGAGACATGTTCCTTTGTATTTTCTATAGAAGCAGACATAGGAACTAAGTACGTGTCTCTGTGGGTGCCTGGGTTAGGAAATCCAGGAGATTCCTTGAAGAATTGCCTTTTTTTTTTTTTTAACTGCCTTATGTTAAGCAGAGAGCAAGTAACTGGGCTCATCATTATTTAGAGCTAAAAATGTGTTGAATGAGATCTTCAGAAGTGGCTAAAACCTACTTGAGAACAACATGGGAAGACAAGGGAAAATTATCTTTGTTTCAGGAAAGCTGGCCTTAGCTTCCTGGCGAGTAAATGAAGAAACTGCCCACTATTGCTTGGCCTCAGACGGCTTTGTGAAGGCTCCTTCTGGCACGATTTGGGATTTGAACTTCTCCCTTAATTTATAAATGTATGTTGTGATAATTGGCTTTGGAAAGGTTGCCAGAGGTTGAGGCTGGCCTGACGTGGAGGCACCAGCCAATGCCAGAGAGGTAGGCATTGAGCTCACCTCAGACCCACGTCTCCAGGGTGTGGACAGGAGCGGAAAACCAGCCAAGTGACTGTGACCCAGTCCTTCAGCAAATGTCAGAACGTTGCAATGCCCACCCCCACCCTGCCCTAGAGCAAGGCTGGGCACCTCAAAGCTGAGCAGTTGGGCTCACCTATACGGTGTACCCTGTGTCTGGGCTCTGGGGAAGGATACATGAAATTCACCCAGAGATTTGTTTAAGACCTGCCCTTTCAACATTTTCTCAAGCTCTTTTATCAGGACAGCACAGCTTGGACAAACGACCATCACAGAGAAGCAATGACATCCCTTGGAGCTCCGAGAACAGCAGCCCTCTCTGTCTCTGAATGTGCATTTCTCCTTCAGGCTCCTCTCACCCCTCGGGGCTGCCCTCAGGGGAGGATGCCCTCACCCAGTGAAGGTTAACTGGGCCCTTTTTTATTATTATCATACTTTAAGTTCTGGGGTACATGTGCAGCTCATGCAGGATTATTACATAGGTATACACATGCCATGGTGGTTTGCTGCATCCATCCCCTCATCATCTACATTAGGTATTTCTTCTAATGTTATCCCTCCACAATTCCCCAAACTCTGCCATCCTCCCCTGGCCCCTCCTCCACCCCCCAACAGGCCCTGGTGTGTGATGTTCCCCTCCTTGTGTCCATGTGTTCTCATTGTTCAGCACCCACTTATGAGTGAGAACATGTGGTGTTTGGTTTTCTGTTCTTGTGTCAGTTTGCTGAGAATGATGGTTTCCAGCTTCATCCATGTCCCTGCAAAGGACATGAACTCATCCTTTTTTATGGCTGCATAGTATTCCATGGTGTATATGTGCCATATTTTCTTTATCTTGTGTATCATTGATGAACATTTGGGTTGGTTCCAAGTCTTTGCTATTATAAACAATGCCACAATGAACATACATGTGCATGTGTCTTTATAATAGAACGATTTACAATCCTTTGAGCATATACCCAGTAATGGGATTGCTGGATCAAATGGAATTTCTATTTCTAAATCCTTGAGAGATCACCACTTTCTTTGCAAATGGCAGGACACGAGCAGGTGCTAACTGATCATCAGGCTTTTTACAGCACTGCAGTTTACTAAGAAATCAGAAAAGCATATTCTAAAACAGGATTGTCTTCTTCTAGGAAGGAACAGAGAGGACTCTGCCTTTCTGCCTTTGGGCTTCCGTGCTCCACCTGGGTATCTGCGAGGAGAGGCAGCTGTGCAGGCCAGAAGAAGTAGGGATAGAAAAGGAGGGGTCTCCCATAACGCACTAGAGATCTTGGGTATAATTAAAATGTGAATTACGTTTTTTATCATGCAAAAGCACCAGAAAACTGGATCCAAACACTTCATCTCCTACCAGTGGGGCCTAATTTTGCCTGACAACTTTAAGCCATTTGGAAATAAAAAAATTATATAGGGGTATGTGTCTAACGTGGTCAAGAGGCTCAGATAACTGAGTGAGGCTTTCTCCTTGAATGTAGAAATGTCTGTGTGAGGAAGGCATTCCACCTTTTGGGCTACCTTTAACTGTGTGTTTTTTAGGAAGTATTTTTTTTTTTTTTTTTTTTTTTTTAAATGCAATTTGTCCTTGTTCTCTTTAAAGCAAATATCTACAGAGATGTTTATCACATTATCATATCTCTGGTTGGAAACAATAGTTTTGAGTTGATGGATTTTATGTTTTCACTGTTAGAAGCTGCTCCTTTATTCCCAAATATAAAATTCTAGCTTCAGAGTAAATGCTTAGCCAATCAACACCAAATAAGGCAGATTAAAAAAAAAAAAAAAAGAAAAACAAAACAGAAAACTCACAAAGCCTCAGATTATAAGGGGCCTAGTCAGGTTTCAGAAACTCTAGTCCAAACAGGCATTCCTAACCTAGCCCAGGCAGCTCTTACCTCAGGCACTTAGCAACGCACAGCCTTTTGAATTTGCTTAAAACTATTAAGAAGTAATTAAGTAGTTAGAGAGTCTTTTTCAGCCCTGAGGTCCAGGAGGTGGGCTAAATGAAAGAAAACAAGCGCAATCACTCAGCCTTGTCTTCCTTTTAGCTGACCTTGCATGCTAATAAATTCATCCTGTACTTTTCTGCTACTGCCAATTTATGGCCTACAGGAAACTAATCTTGTACAATAACTACCTTCCTGTACTTAGTTCCTAAATAGAGCCAAATGGATTTGGTGGCGGAAGAGCTCCCCAGCAGTTCCTGTGAAGCAGTGCTGAGCCCAGCAAGATCTGATAGGGGCTTGATGCTCTTATCGACTCTGACGATATAATTATGTTCTTGTTTTGGCTGCCCTGCACTTAAGCACAGAAAATAAAAAGCAGTCCTCTGTACAACGCCTACCACAGTGATTTAAACTTCCAACTGGAGAGTAAGATGTGTATTTGAAACAAGCCACGTAGGCACAGTTACTGTGAATTTAGGGAGTGAAACACACACAGACAATCAATATTTCACTGGAGTCTTTGCTATAAAATATATATCTGCTCTGTGATTTCAAAATATTCACAAAGGAGTAACTTTTTTAATGAGCTAATGAAAGAACTGTGATCTCATTTCAAGCTGGGGAAGAGAGGCAGAGAGAAAGAGAGAGAGAGACAGAGAGAGAACAGAAACACAGAGCCATTTCTTCAGTAATAGTTTACAACCAGGTTGCCACAGGCTTGGATTAAAGTAAGGGAATGCTGCCAAAAGGCAGGGTAACCTGTGTGATATCTTTTCAGACCTTCAAATAGCTCAAATACTACTCTGGGAAAACTCAGAGTTTGTCCTTTAAAGAAGCTGAAAGTATTTAATCTTTGATAAGTGCCTGCTCCTTAGGGTTTCTGCTTCCCCACACTGGTTGTTGTACCGGCCACCTACCCACAGCGACCTGATGACTTCATGTGGATATGGATCAGTCCCATGGGACAGTGTCTTCTTCCTAAGCTCGTTTACTCTAGAACTATAGCAAAGCTGCTAACGCAAAAGGAAGTGGAGCCTTCTACAAAAAGGATGAAGATATCACCTCTGCCCAGAGACTGAAGTGAAGATGAAAGGAGGGCATAAATAATCGCAGATCAGGTCTGATGAGACTTACTTTCCAGGGCTTTTAAACCCAGAGAGGTGGGGAGGGGTCCTATGCAGTTGAGCGGGGAGTCCCAATCAGCTGACCTGGATTAGAGCCCCTGGGGCTGCATCCTGGCTTCTGTGTTTCCCAAAGTTCTATGGGGGCAGGGAGCCTGGCTGTTAAGGATCTGAGGATGTGGTTACCTATGGCAGCTGAGGATGACACTAGCTACCCATCATTATGAAACAAACAATGATAGTGGGCTGGAAAGATGGCTTGGCTTCCTCCTGATTATGAGCAGGTTTCTGTAACTATGAACCACCCTTCCCAACCACAAAAGCAGGCATATTAATGCCTGTCTTGTAAGAATCCTGTGAAGATGAGGGATAACAAACGCAACTTAATAAAAATACCTGTTATATGTTGGCTGGTGATACTATAAATATATTTTGTAAAATCTTTATAATGATGACTTACCAATATATTTATGATCATTATTAATAGCAATAGGAGTATTGTCTGATTCAAAGGTTCATTTAGATCATGATAATTATGTGTTTGGTTGGATGGGAGACTGAAGGGGGCTGGAGGGGTTAGGATGAGCAGGACAGGGATTATTGGAAGTGGCTAAGAAAGAGATCAAAGAAGTAACTTTGTTCTTAATTTTAAAAATCATCACTCTACCTCACTCTCCTAAAAGTAATGAGGATCATAATATGTATGCCTTACGTTTATACAGGACTTTACACTTGAATATCCCTTTTACATCTCTGGTCTATTTTAGAAATTTGAGCCTAAAGCCTAAACATGAAAAGCAGCAAAAAAAGTAAATGTGGAAGGACACTGTGCCCCTCCTAGTTTGGCCAGAATGATTTCAGATTGTTATCAAGAAAGGGAATAGCAGCAGCATACTTTGGTTTCCCTCCCTCAAGAGGACTGGACACAGTGAAGGCACAGGAAAAAACCTCCTGAGCAAATCAGGGTTCAAGAACGGAGACTGGCTTGGCTCAAAGCCTACTTATGCTTAGTGCACAGCAAAGGTGCTGACTCATGGTTAGTGCACAGCAGAGCTGCTGACTCATGGTTAGTGCACAGCAGAGGTGCTGACTCATGGTTAGTGCACAGCAGAGCTGCTGACTCATGGTTAGTGCACAGCAGAGGTGCTGACTCATGGTTAGTGTACAGCAGAGCTGCTGACTCATGGTTAGTGCACAGCAGAGGTGCTGACTCATGGTTTGTATACAGCAGAGGCTCTGCATTTAGGATTCATCTGTTCTAATTTCAGCCTTTCACTTACTGCCCTAAGACTGGCACAGAAACTGTGTCTTTGAGTGGTGAAAGGGCATCAGGTGTATGGAAGCTCCTTGCAGAGTTTCTCCACATTGTCTCCTTGATAGAATTTAGCCTGCTGCTGGCTTGCTTTGCACATGGCAGTCACTCAGTGCATGCTGGTGGAATAACTGAATGGAAGCTCCAGGACTATCACCTGCGCCCAACCCTCCAGAGGCCCTTTCTTCTCTCATATCTCAGCTTCCCACTGCTGTTGGGAGGAGTAACTCGGCCACTGCTCAGCTTGATGTCAAGGAAACATCCTTGGTCTTGAGGAGGTGAGAGGCAGCAGAACGCTAATACCCCAGTGAAACACAGATTGACTCATTGTTTAGCAGCAGCCAGTCAGGCCTGGGCTCCCTCCCTGCTGCCAGTGTCCACAGGCATCTCCTCGGTATCCATGGTAATATTTTCCACATGGCTCATAGTCCCTGACATGGTCTTAATGAATATAATGCTTTATGTTTAGACCCGAACATGGTCATTATCCTTATATTTGAAAGAAAAGGCTCAAACAAAAACAAGGATGCTTCAGCTCCCAGCCTGTGGGTTCTTTTTCATGGGCCTATTGGATGAGAGGTTTGGGCGGCAAGACAAGCTGTGACTTTACCTCCTTGAATGTGCTGATTCTAAAGAGTCGATTTCAATCTAAGGAAGAACGTTGGGGGGTTTGGAAAAAGTGAAGAGATTGTACAGAAGTTCACAGTTAGCACGTGATGGAAGCTGAGCCCAGGAATGCTTTTTCCACTCTCCCAGGCTGCTTAAAAAAAATAAATTGTAGGCTCACGCCTGTAGTCCCAGCACTTTGGAAGCCCGAGGCAGGCAGATCCTGAGGTCAGGAGTTTGAGACCAAACTGACCAACATTGTGAAACCCCGTCTCTACTAAAAATACAAAGATTAGCTGGGTGTGGTGGCAGGTGCCTGTAATCCTGGCTACTCAGGAGGCAGAGGCAGGAAAATTGCTTGAACCTGGGGGGTCAGAGGTTGCAGTTGGCTGAGATTGCACCACTGCACTCCAGCCTGGGTGACAAGAGCAAAACTTGGTCTCAAATAAATAAATAAATAAATAGTATTTGAATGTGGTCACATTACTTTGCTACCAGGTTTACTGTTGTAAAAATGGTGTCAATGAATTAAAATACCTGCAGGTATTTAAAATACCTTAAAATACCTGCAGGTCCCATGTGGGAGGTGGGGCAGCACGGGGCATGGGGAGTTGTTGGTTGTAAGAATTTGAGAATGTTCCATTCATTCCTCATTTGTCATGTGACATCAGGTAGGCCATGGATCATTTCTGTGCCTCCAGTTCCTAATCTGTGAGGGAGAAAGAGAGAATAATTGCACCCCCTTTGAATGCAAGCATCTCCCTTAGGAGATGGATACAAACAGTGGAGTGGCCGTAGCCAAGTTATTTAACCTTTCTGAGCTTTCAGTTTCTCCTGTCCCATATGAGATACTAACGGTACTCACCTCCCCAGACTGTTGCGATGATGGCCTGCGATGGGGTGAGTGGAGGGCTTAGCACATAGAATAAATGATAGCATTGGTTATTTTTAGTGCTGCCATTATCCTGGGTCCTAAGATTCTCTGATCTCTTCCCACTGGGTGTTCGTTTGACTAGATTCCAAGAACAAAAATTACTTGACCCACTCTGGTAGGGCTAGGCAATCTTTCCAATCCTCCTGGGTTGGCAGCTGATGGAGATCATCTGTTGGTCGCACTGTGTTTTGTTTAGGACGCTGGCAAACTTGTGGGAGTTTTCATCACCATGCAATGCACTGGCACTGTGGCCATGTGTCCATGCCTGTCTCATTACAGCAGAGACTCATGTGACCTGGGAACCACTGCAGGTCAGGGCATGAAAGCCAGGAGTTTACCAGATGGGTACAGAGGCTGCCCACGTGTTTGGGGAATTTATTTTCATTGGAAATTTTTATTGTTTCTTCGTGCATAAAGGTACCAGCTATAAGAAGTTTGAGGCCGGGCACGGTGACTCATGCCTGTAATCGCAGCACTTTGGGAGGCTGAGGCAGGCAGATCATGAGGTCAGGAGTTTGAGAACAGCCCGATCAGCATGATGAAACCCTGTCTCTACTAAAAATAGAAAAATTAGGCAGGCGTGGTGACGTGCATTTGTAATCCCAGCTACTCAGGAAGCTGAGGCAGGAGAATCACTTGAACCCTGGAGGTGTAAGTTGCAGTGAGCCAAGATTGTGCCATTGCACCCCAGCCTGGGCGACATAGCAAGACTTTGTCTCCAAAAAAGAAGTTTGAAATGTGTGTGTTTTTTCTAACAAGTACAAACTACTTACAAGATAGTTGCAAGGACAGTACAAATACTTTTTTTGTTGGACCTTTTGAGAGTAAGTTGCCTGCGTGACATCCTGTCACCCCTGAATACTTTAGTGTGTTTTTGTACAAACACGAATATGTTTCTATGCAAACACAGTAAGTTAACAGAATCAGAGAATCAACACTGATGTAATACTAATGCCTAATTCTCAGACCCTCTTCATAGTTGCCCCCAAATATCCTTTAAAACAAAAGGATCCACCTCAAGAGTCATAGGCTGCATTCGGGCTGTTACGTTTAATTAGGCTCCATTCTTGGAAAAGTTCCTCGGTGATTCTGTGACCTTCGTGGCCTTGAAACTCTAATGATTCTAGGCCGGTTATAGGCAGGATCTTCCCTAGCGTGGTGCAGGGCTGCCTAATGCTTCCTTGTGACCTGATAAGGTTGAGCATCTTTGGCAGGAGAACCCAGGAACGACCTTGGGACCTCCTCACCCAACACTCTCAGGTCAGCAGGACAGCGATTTGCCCGGTTGCTGTCACTCTGGTGACCTGATGGAGGTGGTGTCTGTGGCCTCTTCATTCCTTTCCTCCTTTGTAATTAATTAGTATTACATGGGGGACTAGCTTAAAACTATGTAAATACTCTGCTCTTCATTCAACATTTAATGCATTCATTTCTGTTGTATTTGTGTCAGTGTGGACTTGTAGATTTTTTTACCATATTTAATTAACCTGGCATTATCATTACTTACCTTACTGCTCACGTTTGCTGGGATTTGGAAGCTCTTCCCGCTGGCTGGTGTGTTGTCATTCTCTGAGCAGGTCCTCAAGATGTTTCTGAGTCATTGTGGACCCTCCCTGCTCTAGACCATGGGTCAGCTGGTTCTCCAAAAAGAACTGGTCTGCAAGAGGAGAATGGGCTTTAGACACCATGATCTGGGTGCACCTTGGTGCACAGAGCTGGACAAAATTTGCATGTGTGCACGTGTGCACACACACACACACACACACGTTTACATCTGTGTTTGTCTCTAGATTTGACTATGTGGAAAGTCATGAGTTTGTACTAATATCTTCAGTTCACTGAAGCGCCTCAGAGTCCGCCCCCACTTTCTTCCTTTGTCTATTTGTGGCTCTCATTCACACCCTGTGCCACCCCTGCCGTTTTCTATCACTGTTGCCACCTCCCCCTGCACAGACCCTTTTCAAATGCTATGTGATCTCTGAGGCCAGACACTGGCCTGCACCCCAGGCTGGCATCCTCCGCATGCAGTAATGGTGTGCCATTCCTGTCTGGACCATCTACCCACATGAAAGCCCCTTGCCCTGCCTTTCCTACACTGATGCCCTCCCTGCCCTGCCCAGAGGTGCACTTTGCTCCAGCTGTTTCCTCCTTCAATCCCACTCATTTTTCTGGGGGCCTGCCTCCCTTCCATTCAGTCCTTCCCCGGCTTAGACATGCTCTCCACCCTACTCAAACTGAAAGTCCCATGGTCCTACTCCCCCAGGGGCCCAGCCCTCATTGTACTGGGTGTGGTGGACCCAGCCATGTGGACAACCACTGTCCCCACCATCGCCCAGCTCAGGCTCTTGCAAACCTCCCCAGTCCATCCTTACTCACTGTGCTTCTCTGTGGTCCCTTCCATCCGGTATAGATGTCCCCTTTGTTTGGATACACACAGTGGCTTTAAGATCAAATTGTTCAGGAAGAGGAAGACCTGAAAAAATGTTTGATAGTTGGAGCTAACTTCTAGAACACACTGTCACTAGAAAGTCATCAGTGAGACTTAGGGAGAAGCAGGCAGGAAAATTGGGAAGGATGAGCCATCCCCCACACCGGAATGTCAGTCAGCAGTGTCTCTAGTTGAGTAACTGGGCATAGCAGCCACCATGTCCCACCTTCTGATAGAGACTCAGTGTCAGTGACCCAGCCAGTAGCTCTATCGAAGTTTTCTGCATTTAGACAGACCCTACCACACCGAGCCATTCTGGGAAGCCCCATGGCTTCTTTCTTACTGTTCCTCTTCACCCAGTGAGTGGGTGATGGTGATCCCCCAGGGAAGGGGAAGGCAGCAGTGTCACCTCTCACTCCAGTGTGGTCAGGGCCCTCAGGGTCTTCATTTCGTGCCTGAAATCTCTAGAGGTGTTCATCCTGCATATGGGCTATGTTGTATCCTCTAACCCGTGTCTCCCCATACCCCTGCTTCGTTTTTGTCTCTATTTACATTTTTCTTTTTAGAGTCCACATATGAGTGAGATCATGCAATGTTTTTTTTACTGTGTATGGCTTATTTCCCTTAGCCTAGTGTTCTCTAGGCTCATCTATGTTGTGGCATATGGTATGGTATGATCTCATTTTTTTTTTTTTTTTTGAGACAGAGTTTCACTCTGTCACCAGGCTGGGGTACAGTGGTGCTATCTTGATTCGCTGCAACTTCTACCTCCTGGGGTCAAGCGATTCTCCTGCCTCAGACTCCTGGGTAACTGATATTACAGGCGTGCACCACCACGCCTGGCTAATTTTTGTATTTTTAGTAGAGACAGGGTTTTGCCGTGTTAGCCAAGCTGGTCTTGAACTCCTGATCTCGCAATCTACCCACCTCGGCCTCCCAAAGTGCTGGGATTACAGGCATGAGCCACCACACCCAGACAATATCTTCTTTATTAGGGTCAAATAACATTCTATTGTACATATGTGACATTATTTATTTTTCTGTAAGTTATTGGGGTACAGGTGGTATTTGGTTACATGAGTAAGTTCTTTAGTGGTGATTTGTGAGATTTTGGTGCACCCATCACCCGAGCAGTATACACTACACCGTATTTGCAGTCTTTGGGCCCTCATCCCACGTCTACCCTTCCCCCAAGTCCCCAAAGTCAACTGTGTCATTCTTATGCCTTTGTACCCTCATAGCTTAGCTCCCACATATCAGTGGGAACACACTCTGTTTGGTTTTCCATTCCTGAGTTACTTCACATAGAATAATAGTCTCCAATTTCTTCCAGGAATTTCTTTATCCATTTGTCTGTCAATGGGCACTTAGGTGGTTTCCATACTTGGCTATTTTTGAATAATGCTGCAATGCATATGGGGATGCCAATGTTTTTATAAGGTAGCCATTTCCTCTACCTTGGGTATATACCCAGATGACGGATGCTGGGTCATATGGTAGTTCTATTTTCCATTTATTTAAGGAAGCTCCATTTTGTTTTCCATAATGGCTTTTCCAATCTACATTCCTACCAACAGTGTATAAGAATTCTCTTTTCTCCACACTCTTGCAAACATTTGTTATGGCTTGTCTCTGGTAATAGCCATCCTAAAGGCTGTGAGGTGATATCACACAGTGGTTTTGATTTGCACTTCCTGGAAGATTAATGATGTGGAGCACCTTTTCATATACCTGTTGGTAATTCCTATGCATTCTTTGGAGAAATGTTTATTCAGGTCTTTTGCCTATTTTAAAAATTAGGTTATTTGTTTTTTCACTACTGAGTTGTATGAGTTCTTTATACATTTTGGATATTAATCCCTGATCAGATATATGGTTTGCAAATATATTTTTCCCAGTCTATTGGTTGATGTTTCATTTGTTGATTGTTTCCTTTGCTGTGAAGGAAACAATCCTTCTTAGTCTAATGTAGTACCATGGATTCATTTTTGCTTTTGTGACTTGAGCTTCTGGTATGATAATCAAAAACATCCTTGCCAAGGCCAATGTTCAGGAAGTTTTCCCTTGTGTTCTCTTCTATGAGTTTGATAGTTTTGGGTCTTATATTACGATTTAAAAAATCCGTTTGAAGTTGTTTTTTCTGTCTTGTGTAAGAAAAGAATTCCATTTCATTCTTTTGCAAGTGAAAATTCTGTTTTCTCAGCACCATTTATTAGACAGACTACCCTTTCCTCATTGTGTTCCCATATTTCCCTTGTGAAAAATTAGTTGATCCTATATGTTTGGATTTATTTCTAAGCCTTTCATTCTGTTCCATGGTCTATTGTATCTGTTTTCATACCAGTACCAAACCATTTTGGTGATAATAGTTTTGTAATATAATTTTAAGTAAGGAGGTGTGATGTCTCCAAGTTTGTTTTTCTTTCTTAGAGCTGTTTTGGCTATTTGGGGTCTTTTATAGTTCTGTATGAATTTTATGATAGGTTTTTCTGTTTCTGTGAAGAATACCATTGGGGTTTTGATAGGGATTGCATTGAACTTACATATTGCTTTGGGTAGTGTAGACATTTTAATCATATTGGTTTTTTAGATCTATCTTTTCATGTGTTTGTGTCTTCTTCAATTTCTTTCACTCATGTTTTATACTCTTTAGTGTCCAGATATTTTACTTCCTTGCTTAAATTTATTCACAGATATTTTATTTCATTTTTTGATGCTATCATAAATGGGATGTTTAAAATTTCTTTTCAGTTAGGCTGTTATTTCCTGTTGGTAACTTCATTAACTTCTACAACTTAAACTGTTTTCAGAGTCTCAGTAGATAATCTCAATGTGCTGTCCCTCAACCAAGCTGCCTCCCACCCTGTTTTCATCCTGAAGCCATGACTATGGGATTCTCTTAACACTCATTTATTCCTCTTATGAAGAAAAAGCTACTTATGTTCAAGGTAGATAAAATATAAAATATAGAAAATAAAAAAAGAAAGAAAAACACCCCATAATTCCTATGCCAGAGCTAATCACAGTTTAAACTATGGTAATTATTATTCCAGAGTTTTATGCATTTTATTTATTTTTATAAAAAAGCAATCATGCCTTGCATAATGAATTATAACCAGATTTTCTTCTCTCTATTTAATGTTAAATTTTCGTCATCCAATAAATGTGTCCAACACCATTTTGGTGACTTAGAAGTTTTCAATTGTGGAATATATTCTCATTTATTCAAGTAATTTTCTGACTCTATATGGCTATTTTGTTTTACTTAGCTCTGTAAGATCCCTGCATTGCTTTGAATGTTTACCCCCCTCAAAACTCATGTTGAACCTTAATCTCCAATGTAACAGTATTATGAGGTAGGACCTTTAAGAGATGATTGGATCATGAGGGCTTTGCTGTCATGAATGGGTTAATCCATTCACAGATTAGTGAATTAGTGGGTGACTGGATTAAGGGGTTATCACGGGAGTGGGTCTGTTTAAAATCAGTTTGCCATGTTCTTGCCCTCTCACTGGTGTGCGCTCTGCCGAGTTACTATACAGGAAGGCACCCTCCCTGGGTGCCTGGGCCTTCATATGAGACTTTCCAGCCTCCAAAACTGTAAGAAATGGTTTTTGTTTTCTTTATAAACTATTCAGTCTGTGGTATAGCAACAGAAATGGAATAAGACAATCCCTCTTTTACATCTTTGGTAAATTCTTGACTTTCAGATTTGAGATTTTATATATACATACACACACACACACATAGGTATGTGTGTCTATACATTTATGTCTATATTTATATATAATTTTTAAAATTTATTTTTTGTTAAAGTCTTGACATGTTTGGAGGCCCAGATGCCACTGGGGTTTTGATAGAGATTGCACTGAATCTCCATATTGCTTTGGGTAGTATAAATATTGTAATAATATTGATTTTTTTGATCTATCTTTTCACGTATTTCTGTTTTCTTTAGTTTCTACTACAGGTTCTGAGGATGTAGAAATCATGAAATGCACTCTATGTTTGCATATGTTTCCTATATTTGTATCAAAAAACCTTTATTACTTAACCTGTATTGCATAAGTTCAGGTAACTGTTCCTTCCACTCCCCAGATATACTGTGTGCAATAAGAGCAGAGAGAGTAGGCTCAGGACTACCATGCCCATTTCAGACCCAATAAGGCTGTTGTTTGATATCTAAATGGACTGATTACCTTAAATAAATCAATGTCTATTTATTATATTTTCCTCATTTTTTCTGGAATCTAACTCTTTTTAACATGCCCTTACTGCACAGGCAAACATTAAATATGCTTTGTAGATTGATCTCCTGAGACACGGACATGATGTTTCTGAGCCGTGGCTGTCGTTATTGTAAAGCCGTTACGAGAAATCACACGAGCTTGTTGGGGAAAGCGGATGTGTTTATCTGCACCAGCGTTGATCAGGGACACATACCAGATCCACATGTCATGATTTTCCCCGAGCACTGGTGAGACAGTTCCAAAATCAGAATAGAGTTGGTATGAGTTAGTTTGGAGACAGATGATTTGAGTTAGTTTGTTACAGATACACACAGAGAGACAGACTTTTTATTTTTAAATGATATTCTAAAATCACAGCTGGAGCTTATGGGCTCCGGTCCCAGAGCACCACATCCTCCTGCATGGCAGCACTGCTGTGTTTGTTCTGTTGAGATTGCTTTTAGGATTTCTGACTTTGTGGTTTACAAGAGTACATCTATGAAGATGAACAGGTTTTATAATTCAGTTTATCCTGGTAAGCAAACCTATACCATTATGTGTGGAGCATATCGATATTGTCAACTTAAAGGTACATAATACAAAATAAAGGCTTCTGCTTATGTTCTTTGATATAGGGCTTGGATAAGAGAGAACAAAGAAAATGCACTGTTCTGTCTGCTTCCCTCTGAATCCCCTGAGACTCCTTCCTCCATCAAATTAAACAATTTCACATTTAGTCTAATGCTTGATAGGGCCTGAGTTTTTAAAAAATATAAGCCAAAGCTGTGCAGTGCACCTCTGAGACTCGGGAGCCTACAAAAGTGCAGTGTTTGGATTTTGACTGTGTAACAGCCTTGAGCACAGGCCGGGGTCCCAGGGTCCTCGGGCTCCAGGCCGTCCTGGGTGGGCTCACTCCTCAGACACTCCCTCGACATGGGGCGAGAAACGCTGTGCCTGTTCATCCAGTTGTCACCAGTAAAAATGGACAACTCTTTCCTATTTGCATTTTTTTAAAGCAAAGATGGAATAGCAGGAAGGAGAGAGTTAGAGGCAGAAGAAGAAAGATGTCAAGTATGAAACCCAAGGGCATAGGAGAGCTAAGTGACCTGGTCAGGTGGTGGGACTTCCTTAGCCTTTGCTGTTTAAATTGCAGGGAATATACTGAACATCGTAAGATTCCTCCCACTTGCAGCTTATCCATGAGGAAAGTATTTTGATCAAAATTAGCAAACACAGGACCCATGGATGAAGGAAGTTTAACCCTTTTAAACATCACCACTTGACCAACTTCATGATGATCTTGTTCCTGTCATCTGAATTAGCAGCAATCTCTCCAAACACATTTAACTCCCACAGTTTAAAAGAAAACGCAGAAGAGGAATTTTGAGGATGTGAGAAGCAGCTATCTTATGTTTCTCCTTTTAGAAATTTTGGAGGAGCCTAGAGGAATTGTGTCTCATGGTGGAAGCGTCTGTAATATCCGATCATTTCTTACTTCCTGACTTTTGTTCCTCTTCCTGCCCTCTTTAATACGTTATCGACACTTCCCACTTTGCATCTGGCTGGCTCTTCCCTTTCCCAGCAAGGGCCTTGTGGGGCTTTCAGCTGATAGAGCCTCTGTGGAGCTCACATGGAAAGCAGGATTTGTAGAAAGCCACCTATTCACACTGGTAAGTGCTAGGCCCTGCCCTAAGCTCTTCCAGCCAGTTTCTTACATTTTCCTCACAAAAGTAGCTATACATATTTTATGTTCATAAAGTAGGAAACTAAGTCCTAGAGAGGAAAACATGTATTTGGCTTTTAGGAAGAAGGAGCAAAGATTCAAGCCCAGGGCATTTACTTCCAGAACGCTTGCTCTTAACCAAGCTAGCAGCCTTGAGCGTGTTCCCATGTACCACATGCCTGATCTCCCTGGAGTGACTCTTGAGGGACTGTGAGAGCCCTGGAAAGCCCAGGGGGAATTAGCCAGGGTCGGAAGAGGACAGCCAGCTGGTCTGCGTGAACCCTGATTCTCAGGCTCCCTCAGATGCTCCGGAGTGATCTGGGATCTCAGGTGTGGGCACCCTGCAGTCAGGATGGAGTTCTTTGAGTGGACCTTAAAGAGATTTACCCAGAAGGCATGATACAAACAAGAGTTTCCATATATAGGATTAAACCTCTTTCAGCTTCTGCATAGTTGCTTTGGGATTCATTCCTCCCCATTCTGCTCATGATATATGTTTTTCTCTTGTTATCCGTCGCTGCTGTGGGAGAAGCCATTGAGAAATTTCCTACTTGTTATTCAACAGCTCTGTTATTTCTAAACTCAAGAGGAAGAGAAGGAAAAACAGGGAAATGAAGACATCCTTGGTTTAGAATTTAACTCTTCCCCTGAAATTGGAAACAAGTGTGTCATTTATGTTGAAACATCAGCCTGCCTTAGCTCACAAAACACCATTTATCAAAATTCCTAGCTTGCACAGTTTCTCTGCCAGACTCAATTACAGAGTTAATTCCACCCTAACTGGAAACAGAGGTTTTGCTTCATTTCCTCTCCAAAATCTCTGGGGATGCCTTTGATATAATTCCAGTGTGTTCAAGTTCAAGTCAGTTCAGTTGAATCAATGGGCACTTTTTGGCACATCTATGAATGCAGAAACACATGCTCACCCGCACACACATGCATGCATCACACACACACGCTCACAGGCACGTGCACACACCACACCACACATGCACACACACACAGTCCTACCGTCTCTTCAAACACTTGGTAAGCATATCTTTCAGAAGTTACATTCTTAATCTTCTTCATCATTTCCAAGCCCTGTATGTTTACTTTTTCGCATTTTTTTCCCCTCACAAATTGTTTTCTTAGATTGCTGCCTTCTTTCTTCCTCATTGCAGAAGTCACATTTGGATTAACAGGAACCGACAAGAACAGAACAGTGTGTCTCAGAGAGCCCTATCACAGACATCTATTACGACATCACTATCATCACCATCGCTTCCTTAGACCAAAACACTTTTTGCCAGTTCTGATACACGACTGAATTGTGGTTTTAACTGCTCGTGCTGAGAATACCATGGGCAGTCTGATATAAAGTATATCACTGTATATTTATTCTGATGCATGTAGAAAAATATATTTGCTAAGTGTATGAAATATATCTACAATATTTTATTCATTAGCTTTAAGATATTTATAAGACTTTCTGCTTTTCGTTCAATCAGATATAGTGAGAAAAACTGTATAAAATTACAATTTTGGTAGGTAAAAATGAGTGAATACCATGTATTGTGTGTTTTTCTTAGAGTTAAGTTAACATGGTTAGAAATTTCAGATATAGAAAGAGTCTGATTTTGGACATTTTTGTAAGAATTGTGACAACTAGCTCAAGGTAAAGCAGAAAACCTTAAAATATATTAAGTTAATCAATTAAAATAAGGTAACAAATTCCTAACATATGAATGAAAAATAGCAATGTAGTCACATAAGGCAAATATATTCCTGAATAAGAAAAACAGTTTTGCAAATTATGTCTAGTATTGCCACCAGAGATCCAGGATAATAGATTAAATAGGAACCACAGAGAAAACAGATGACTATTAAATGATAACTATCATTTAATGAGAAGCAAAAAAGGTAGTTGTGTCTTTCTTATGTGAAGATGAGGCATTTTTATTCTAAATGAAGCCCCCATGACCAAATCTCTTGTGAGTTTTTCTTGTAACTGAGAAGTTAAATAGCAAATGTTTAACCCTAGTTTTCAAATAGCCAACTGCTCATAAGGTCAACTCATCTTAGGAAGCCCCCTAGAACAACCCAGGTGATGTTCTGAGATGGGTCAGTTAGCTAATAGGAACTTTTAAAAGTTGGCTAATGGGAACTCTGTAGGATGGAGGAACTCCAGCCTTAGCCATGTAGGACTGTAGTAAAAATAGGGAGATTTCCCTTAGTCCAAACTTCATTTCCGTGAAAGAAAGTAGAATTGTCAGCCAGGCGTGGTGGCTCAGGCCTGTAATCCCAGCACTTTGGGAGACCGAGGTAGGCAGATTAGTTGAGGCCAGGAGGTTGAGACCGGCTTGAGCAACATGGCGAAACCCCATCTCTACTGAAAATACAAAAATTAGCTGGGCGTGGTGACATGTAGCTGTAGTCCCAGCTTCTCAGGAGGCTGAAGCATAACTGCTTGAAGCCAGGAGGCGGAGGTTGCAGTGAGCCGAGACTGTGCCAGTGCACTCCAGCCTGGGGAACAGCGAGATTCTGTCTCAAAAAAAAAAAAAAAAAAAATTTAATGAATGTAGAATTTTTTTTGTAGCAGGACAGATTTTTGGAAAGTCATTCTGGTCATTCACACCCCATGTCCTTGGGTTCAGGTGGATATTGGTGGTTAAGAATATAGACTGTGACCTCCAGGCCACTTGGGTTTTAGATCCTTCTTATTTCTATGACCTTGGGTGAGTTACTTAACCTGAGTCAGTTTCCGCTCATGTAAAGCTGCGGTAGTAACAATCACTTCTTCATCATGTTGTGAGGAGTTAAATTAGATGTGAGGAGTTAAATTAGAAAATTTATATAAAGCTTTTTGCATTGTGCCTGTCACACATTGAGTAGTCCATCAACATTTCCTGGGGAAATTCTACATCCCACTGAATCACTTTCCATCCTGAGGCTTCTAACCCTATATCTCAGGTCTTTGGCAATAAGGAAATAGTTCATTTCCGGCTTGGGAGAGAAAATCATGGCTGCAACTTTATGGCAGGAAACAGTATCCAAATAATAACATTTTTCCCCTGGACCCAAATTTCCTCTCTGAGAACTCCATAGTTGCCTTTGCTAAATCTTGGCTGGTTATTACAACAGAGGCTTCCAAAGGCTGAATGCATACAAACATGCCATGCATTTCAGGACTTGTAATATATACATATTTTGAATGTCTGAATTACCTTGCCCAAATGGTTTAAGTAGAGTCTAACTCTCCACTCTTTGTTACTTTTCCTAAGAGGAGGAATTCCTAATGGAGTAAAAAAGAGGCCAAAACTCACTGATCTCCCCTATAGAATCAAATCTCAGGACTGAAGGGGACATTCATTGCTATTATTCTAATTTGCTCCATTTGCAAGTGATGAAACAGACTGAGAAGGGAGGGGGGAAGCGTATGCAGATGTTCCTCGTAACTTTTCAGAGTAGTCTGAATACCAGAGCCTAAATCTTAGAGGAGCCAGACGTGGTAATACGCTCTCCTAAATAGTTGGTCCCCGTAAGTCTTATTTCTGTACCCTGTGGGCAACAGAGCTGTTTACCTACCCATGTGTGTGGACAATCATTAGGCAGAAAAGAGTTCCCAATTTGTGCAATTGATAAGAAAATGAAACCCCAGGACTTTGCAAAATCTTCCTATGCGGGCAGCCCTCCCGTGCTGTTTATTTTCTCTTGGCATCTGTCTGGCCGGCCTGAGGGCCCGTCCCTGCTTCCCCGTCAGTCATTCCCCTGTATGTGTTTTCATTCCCACTTGCTTGGCCTTCCATCTTCCAAAACACCATTTGAATGTTGCATAATGTTGTTTTTTTTTTTTTGTCAGATTTATAAACAATTTCTCTCTGATCTGCTGTCACACAGCTGGGTAAATCCAGACTGGCCCTTGAGCCTGGGTATTCGGGGTTTACTCCAGGTGGGTGAATGCCTTCTCCATGCTCAGAGCTGACAGGCACCAGGACAGGAGACACACAACTTGGGCAAAGAGCAGGTGTTCAAAGATGCTTGTTTTAACTTGTGTTTTAAGTTCAGGCATCCCTGTGGAGGTTTGTTGCTTAGGTAAACTTGTGCCACGGGGGTTTGCTATACAGATTACTTCATCACCCAGATACTAAGCCCAGCACCAAATAGTTATTATTTTTCTGCTCCTCTCCCTCCTACCACCCTTCATTCTCAAGTAGATCCCAGGGTCTGTTGTTCCCCTCTTTGTGCCCTAAATAAGTTCTTAGCAATTAGCTCCCACTCATAAGTGAGTGCAGCAGTATTTGGTTTTCTGTTCCTGCATTAGCTTGCTAAGGATAATGGCCCCAAGTCTATCCAGGTTCCTGCAAAAGACATGAGCTCATTCTTTTCTATGGCTGCATAGTATTCCATGGTGTGTATGTACCACCTTTGCTTTATCCAATGAGCTAAAAGCAGAACCGCCATTTGATCCAGCAATCCCATTCCTGGGTGTATACCCAGAGGAACACAAATCATTCTACCATAAGGACATATGCATTCAAATGTTCATTGAAGCACCATTCACAATAGTAGCGACATGGAATCAACCTTAATGCCCATCAATGATAGATTGGATACACAAAGATGCTTTTTACCTTCTTCCTTCATAGTACTACTTAGAGGAAGTAGTATTTGTTTCATACTTCTTTTTCTAGCCTTCCTCTATGGTGGTAAAAAGTGAAAGTCCTAATTATTACGTTGGTCTCTGAGTTGCTTGTTATGTGCACATCTATAGCTCCTCCTTACAATGTGATTGCCATTCTTCTTCGTCATTTACTTATTATATTATTAACTGTATCAGCAATATTTTTATAATTTCTAACAAATTGCCAAAATTGGGGAAGCAAGCTGATTTTTATCCATATATTTGTGAAGTAGTCTTTTGTTATTGTTGTTGCAAGTTCTTAATAAATGTTTATTAAATAAAAGAATGAATGACTCTCATAGCCACATGATTGCTATGATTGCAGACAGACTTATTCACACTCTGCGTGTTTATTGTTTATTGCAAATATCTATTTGCTGAGGAGTTACTCTTTAAAGTCTATTTAAAAATTTTGAAAAAATTTCAGATTTACAAAAACATTGCGAGTACAGAGAGGTCTTCTGACATTAACATCTTATGTAACTGTGGTACATTTATTAAAATCCAGACACTAATATTGCTATGTTATTTTTAACTTACCTATAGACTTCACTCAGATTTGACTAGGTTATCAGCAAATGCACTTCCTTCAGGAAACCACATTACATTTAGGACATTTCTTCATAAAATTAAAAGAGCAAAAATTTCTCCTTTAAAACATGATGAACTTTATAAAGAGTTGACAGAATTATTCTGTAAATAACAAGACAGTTGGCCAGGCGTGGTTGCTCATGCCTGTAATCCCAGCACTTTGGGAAGCCAAGGAGGGCAGATCACTTGAGGCCAGGAATTTGAGACCAACTTGGCCAAAATGGGGAAACCCTGTCTCTACTAAAAATACAAAAATTAGCTGGGCATGGTGGCAGGCACCTGTGTTCTCAGCTACATGGGAGGCTGAGGCACAAGAGTCATTTGAGCCTGGGAGGCTGAGGTTGCAGTGAGCAGAGAACACGCCACTGTACTCCAGCCTGGGTGATCAAGTGAGGCTCCATTAAAAAAAAAAAAAAAAAAAAAAAAAGAAAGCAAAAGAAAAAAACAGGACTGTACATATTTCAGGCTTTGTGGTCCATATAATCTCTGTTGCTACTATTCAACTCTGTTGAGTATACATATTTCATATTTCATACTACTCAGCTCTGTTGACTGCACATATTTCAGGCTTTGTGGTCTATGTAATCTCTGTTGCTACTACTCAACTACTCAACTTTGCCTTTGTAGTACAAACACAGACACAGACATAAGTAAACAAATGCGCATGGCCATCTGTGTTCTAATAAAGTTATATTTATAAAAACATGTGAGGGGTCATATTGAAGCAATAGTTTTCCAGTCTCTGACTTTATTGAGCTGTGGTTTAATGTCAAGCCTGATGTACTAATCAGTCACACATACCTTCTCTTATTGATATCAAGTTGTTTAGGGTCTTTCTTTGTATTGTCCTGGACTGAGTATGATTTGCGCTGAAGGCTCTAAATAGGCCTCCTGTCCTGTGGTCTAGACTGGAGGGGGCTGAATTCCTTAGACTGAAGATTTCTCTTTCTCCCTCTGTTTATATCCAGAAATCCTCATCCACACTATTAATACAATAATCATTATAGACATTTAAATTGCTCATTTACTATTATCTTCATGTGATAAGGTTATGAGCTAACATCTGCTTTGGGGGACACTTTTGAACAGTTGGTTAAGTCTAGCTAATTAATAACATTTAACTGAAATGTATTTCTGCAAGATTCATTCACTTTTCATGTAGCTACATTTGGAGATTAGTTTTTTGAAGAGTGTGCTGTTCTTTCTGAGTTAATTTTTTTAAATATAGATTTTATTTTTAGAGCTTTTTTTTTTAGGTTTACAGAAAAATGGAAAGGAAGGTACAGAGGGTTTCTATACACCCCTTTCCTCTCTACATGCACAGAGGCCCCCACTGTGATGGTGAACCTTATGTTTCAACCTTGACTGGGCCACAGGGTGTTCATATATTTGGTTGAGCATTATTCTGGGTGTTTTTGGGAGGGAGTTTCTGGATGAGATTGACATTTGAATCAGTGGACTGAGTAAAGCAGGGGGGCTCTCCCCAGTATGGGTGGGCCTCATCCAATCAGTTGAAGACTTGAATAGAACAAAAAGGCTGACTTAACCTAAAATAAGAGGGAACTGCACCACTTGCTTTCCTTGATGAATTAACCCCCTTCTTATAATCAAACATCTTAAATTCTCTTTGCTCATTTTTGAAACTTGGATTGTTCCATCAATGATAGACTGGATAAAGAACATGTGGTACATATACATAATGGAATACTATGCAGTCATAAGCAGGAATGAGATCCTGTCCTTTGTGGAGACATGGATGGAGCTAGAGGCCATTATCCTTAGCAAACTCTTGCACAACACAGGAACAGAAAACCAAATACCGTGTGTTCTCACTTACAAGTGGGACCTGAATGATGAGAACACATGGACATATTGTGGGGAACAACACACACTGGTGCCTGTAAGAAGGTTGGGGGTGGGAGGAGGGAGAGGATCAGGAAGAATAGCTAATGAATGACCGGGAGATGGGATGAACTGTGAAGCTGACCATCATGGCATGTATTTACCTATGTAACAAACCTGTACACCCTGCATATGTACCCCTGAACGTAAAATATAAGTTGGAAATAAAAAAGAAGTCACAAAAAATAATAAAAATTGAACTTCATTTTCTTGATATTGAGTTTAAAGTGTTCTTTATGTATTTTGGATAACGCTCCTTTATCAGGTATGTCATTTGCAAATTATTTTCATGCATGTCACTTACTTTTTCTCTTTGTCTTGACAGTGTCTGGCCACAGACTGTAGTTTTTAATTTTAATGAAGTCCAGTTTATTTCTTTCATGGATTGTATCTTTGGTGTTGTGTCTAAAAATAATTGCCAAACCTAAGGTCATCTAGATTTTCTCTGATGTTTTTCTTCAAGGTGTCTTATAGTTTTGCATTTTACACTTAGGTCTATGATCCATTATGAGTTAATTTTTGCAAAACTTGTAAAGTGTTAAGATCTCCCTCTCTCCCTCCCTCCCTTCCTCCCTCCCTTCCTCCCTCCCTTCCTTCCTCCCTTCCCTTCCTCCCTCCTTTCTTCTCTTTCCTTCTTTCTTTTTTTCTTTCTTTCTTTCCTTCCTTCTTTATCTCTCTCTCTTTCTTTCTCTCTCTCTCTTTCTTTCTTTCTCTCTCTCTCTTTCTTTCTTTCTTTCTTTCTTTCTTTCTTTCTTTCTTTCTTTCTTTCTTTTGCATGTGGATGTCCAGTTGTTCCAACACCCTGTGTTGGAAAGTTTGTCTTCACTCCAGTATGTTACCTTTGTCCCGTTGTGAAAGATCAGTTGAGTGTATTTACGTGTGTCTGTTTCAGGGCTATCTCTTCTTTATTCAGATCTATTTGTGTATCACTTTGCTAGTGCCACAGCATCTTGATCACAGTAGCGTTACAGGAACTCGTGAGGTTTGGTTAATTTTAGTTCTGCAATTGTGTTCTTCAGTATTATGCTATTTGGAGTTTGTTGATCACGTTAAAAATTTTATAACATTTGGAGATATGACTTTTCCACTCTGTTTTTATGTGACAAATCAAAATGCATATAACCTTTAATTGTGATATTATATACACAAATGTATTGAACGTCTTTGCATGTAAGCCTTCTTCTCTGAATCTCTTTAACTCATGTCTCATTAGCTTAAAATCTCTTGAGTTTGCTTTATTTTTCCTACTGGGATGACTATGCACACATTGCTGTTTTTAAAACAATTTTTCTCAGCAAACTGATCCAAATTTTTATCAGTTTTTAATGCCCCAGTTAGATCATCTGTAAGAGCCACAGGTTTTGGTTTAAAGACTTCTTTATATAGGTGGGGAAAACAAATTTCCCAGAGTTACAAGGTGTGGTTTTTGGCATGTTCAGTGAAAAACAAAACAATAGTAAAAAGGAATTTCTAAGAACATTCTCCTACCTATGAATAATCCTATTTTTATTTCCTTCTTGGCCTGTCTTAAAGGAATTGATGCTCCTGGGAATCTCCCCGAGTTTCGCTGCACCCTGAGGGGGTAGGGCAGTTTGTGAGGAGAGGTGAAAGGACGAGATTAGCTTGGGTATTACAGAGGAAGAAATCGACAGGTTTGTGACGGAGGCCCATTTTCCCTTTTCCTGCCGTCCTATGAAGGTTATGGGGCCCAGGAATGTGACTGGGAAATCAGCTAGGCTAGAAAATGTCATTACCAGTGGTTAAACACATGCTTGTCTAGATTAGAGTTTTATAGGGTACTGCTACAACTGTTACTTTTAGGTCAGTGTTTCTAATCTTTTTTTTTTTTTAAATCCTTTGGGAATCTCCTGGCAGCTATGATTGAGTCCCCAGAAAAATACAGTTACACACAATTTGGCTTACAATTTTGAGGGATTCAAGCAATCTCTGTACCTCCAAATGGGAACCCATGCTTTAAAATCCTACTTGAGAACTTACATTTTGAAAGGCATGCCTTACCTATATAAATGCTGCTAAGTCTTATTTCATAGATGTGTACTCTGTTAACCATGACAGTTTTGTTTCACTGCTATAAATCCAGAATCAGCAAACCATGGCCTAGGTCATAAGGTGACCCACCAGCTGATTTTATAACTAAGGTTTCATGGCCACACCATTTGCCTATGCATTACCCATGGCTGCTTTCTTACCACAAAAGGAAAGTTGAATAGTTACAAGGGAGATTGCATGGTCTGCAAAACTGAAAACGTTTACTTTTTGGACGTTTTTAGAAAAAGCTGGCTGACCCCGGCTATAAAAATGAAATTTGAGAAAATGGATGTTATGTCTTTATATTTTATGGCTTCCAATAATTAACTATATTTGAGAGATTCTTGAAATCATGTGACCTTGACATTTCTGCAGGAGGATGCTCAATGGTGCTTTTCCTGTTTTCCCAGAGTTTGGCTGAAGCCTCCAAACTGAAGATGACACGTGCTTCCTCTCCATATTATGCAGAGAAATACAAAACTCATGTGTGCAGCACTTGCAATAAGATAAGTAAGTTGTTCTCATGGTCCCCACCTCAAAGAGCTTATCTAAGAAAAGGCTCAACATTAGTTTTATGGGGTAGAAATTTATATATTTATGTGATTTTGTAAAGTGAAACTTGCTGGGCATTTCTCCTCTGCTGCCACATGTCAGCGAGATCTTAAGACCTGTAAGAATCCCAGGGAGAGATCTGAGGGTTTTTGAATCGCCGTGCTTGCTAGCCGGTCGCTTGCTGAGCTCAGGGGCCTATGGGCCTGCTCAGTACTCCCACTAAAGTGAGGTCTGAGACTGGTCTGAGCAGATGTGGAACTGTGTCTTCTAGTGCCGTTATCCTAGGGAACAGACCAGTGCCTGTCCCTGTCCTGAAGGTAGAAGGATGCTGGTAGCAGGGAGAAGAGAGAGAGGTCAACAGATGGCCAAGCTGCTTGAGTTCTCAGAAAGGACCATGAGTTTTTCTGTGGGTAGTGAAAGCTAGGGAAGGGAATAGAGCCCATTCATCTCAGAAAGACCTGACTCAGGAGGGAGGGTTTCTGGAGCAAAAAGACTTCAGCAAAAGGGAGCTGAAGGGAGACCACAGGGCAGGAGCCAAGGGCTGGGAAAGGCAAGAGAGCTGGAAGTGCCTTGACCTTGTCAGAGGATCATGGAGAAGGGGAGCTCCTGGGTGAGGAATCAAAAGGACTCTCAACTGCACCCAGTGCAGAAGCCAGCCTTGAATGGCTGTCGTGACTCGGGGCCTCGGCCAGTGAGAGAGGGAGGCCCAGCATCAGCTGAGTGGGAATTTGTTTCCACTTTCCCTTTCATTCCTTCTCACGCAGGCTCCCTCTCCCAGCCCCCAGGGGAAGCTTTTAGGTATGAAGAGTTGGAAGCCTCATGGGGGTTTAGGAAGGAGGTTGAACTGCAGCGGGAAGGACCTTTCCCTCCTCACCACGTGTGGGAGGTTACCACCCTTCACAGCCCATGAGTTTTTCACCACGGAGAGCAGCATCAATTGCCAGGAGATGGGGCAGAGCCACAGAATCCATTCTGCTGGGAAGAGTGGTTTCAGGAAGAGAAACCGTCATGAGCCTCTTCACTCAACCTTGATTTGTCAGAGCCACGAGAGTTGCAGCTGGAAGCAGTTTTTGTTCTGATCATTTGCTGGGTTAAGCCAGTGCTCACCACAGGTTAAGATGCCACAGCTCTCACCCCTCATGTGAGGATAAGCTGTAAGAACTATGCCTGTGACCTGCAAGGGACAGACAGTTTTTGATTAATGATCAAATGAGCTGTACATACCTGCTACTGGACATATGCTTATCATTTAGGCCATCTGCTGGCCTGGCATCTGGCCCACACTCCAACTTCAGTGACAAACACAGAGAGCAGAGGCATCAGCTGAAGACGGATACAAGTGTGGCATCAGCAGGAAATATACTCTGTTCCTGGCTGGGCTGACTGCTTCATGGAAACAAACTAGGTGGGGTCTTCTTCCCTCTGCAAAACGGCCAGGAAGCCTCCCTTGTTGAGGGTTGGTGAGACACTGTGAGTCTTTGCATTAAAAAAATTAATGTGTATTCTATTTATTAATTCTTAACATCTAAATTATTTAAACATTCTTTATCATGGTTTTACATAGTGGATTTTCTGATTTATGATGTAAAGTGACTAGTATATGGTACGTGTCACTTGCTGCAGGCTCAACAACATACTTATCTGTTCCTCTCCTTCTTACCTCTCTTGTTCAACCCCCAACCAAAGTCAGAGACAGGGAAGATAGCTCAGCCAGTAATACATTTCAAAACTCTCCTGTTCTCCAAGGAAGAAGTTGACATTTCTATCCACAGGAAGGTATACATACATCTCACCAAATTTTAAGATCAGGTAGATTGTATATTAAGAAACATTCAGTTGGAAATAGAAGACAGAATTTCAAAAGATGTAGTTGATCCGCATGTACTTTTCCTAAACACAGAATGGAGAAATCATTGATTGTGCAGTCATACATTCTACAGGTGTGGTATCATCCCCAGAAGGCTAACGCTGATTCTTGGTAGGCAAGAAAGCCCTTAGATTGTGCAGTAGTTTATGGGCCTTCAAATGGCCAAAGCACACATGCAGATACGCAATACATTTATGATACTAAAATTTCATGATGAGGGTTAAGAAAAAATGTCTTAAAAAGCTCCTTAAGGAGGTGATAATGAAAGCAGCTAAGGGACACTGATGCAGAGGAAGAGTGCACTGGTGATATTGAACCGCACATACACTGTTGAAATGGAGCCCACATGCAAATGTTGCAACATGCACCTCTCTGTTTTCCAGGAATGGGTTAATCAGGACACAAAAATATTTGGTCAATTACCTACCTGTTGATTGATCCCAAGACTAATCAAAGGAAAGTTTCACCTGCTGGGCCATGCACTGGGATAATACGGTGAACACCACAGATAAATGTCTGCCTCCAAGGAGATTATACTCCAGCTGGAAACAAGAGAGGAAATAACAAGTAAAATGTCAATTAAAAAATAGAACGTCCTATACTAGGGAGGTGAGCAGGAAATCTTCTCTGGAGAAGTGACACTTAACTTGAAACCCAAACAATGAGAAGGAACCAGCCAAAAGATGTGGACTGGGAGAACATCCTGGGCTCAGGGCCTGTGGGATGTCCTGAGGGGCAAAGACCACAGTAGGAGCAGAGCAGAGCCCTGTGTGGCTGAAGATGGCAGGGAAGGTGCAAATATGAGCTCTGAGGCTGGATAGTTGTGCTGGATAGAATAGTGTCCTTGCAGAAGTTCACCCATCTTGAACTTGTGAATGTGGCTTTGTTTGGAAATAGGATCTCTGCTAATGCCATCAAGTTAAAAAGAGGTGGACTAGAGTGGGACTAAATCCAATGAGTGGTATTTTTATGAGAACAGGGAAATTTGGCACAAGAAAGAAGAAAAGGAGGGCAGACATTATAGCAATACACCTGCACGCCAAGGGATGCCGCAGATGCTGGCAATTGTAGAGGCTGAAAGAGGCAGGTAAGAGTCCCCCTCAAGCCTGCAGTGGGAGCACAGCCCTGCTTCCAGAACTGTGAAAGGACGCATTTCTGTTGTTTAAGCCTCCAAGTTTGGGGCACTTTGTGTCAGCCCCAGGAAAAGACGCAGCAGCTACACAGTAGGAGTTCAGTCAGGGCTGACCTTGTAGGCTATGGGAAAAGTTTGGATTTAGTTACGTAGGCAAAGAGAAATCAGGTAAGGATTTTCAAATAATGTGGTTCTATTATCTGGTTTTCACTTTAACAAGACCATTTGCTGCTGAATGGCAAAGCACTATAAACAGGATAAAAAAGCAATGAAGAGGCTGGCGGGTCTCTGCCCAGGCAAGCCAGTGATGGTGCTCTATCATGGGTGGGGTGGTGGGGATGGCGGTGGCTGACCGTAGCTGTGAGACAAGGCTTGTAAGTGGGGTAGATGTATCTGTCATGTGAACAATGGACTGTCGGGGGTAGCAGTGAACTAGGGAAGCTGGCGATGCGGGGGAGAGTTGGTAGAGTCACAGACAAGGGTGCCCATGGCAGGAGATGGACAGATGGCTGGGGATGAGCTGGGTTTGAAAGTGAAGGTGAAGGAGGGAAGAAGGTCATTCCTATGCTTCTGGCTCTAGGTACTGAGCAGATAGTGGTGCCATGAACCAAGCTGGTAGAGACTGGGGTGAAACCAGGCTGGAGGAAGAAGGTCAAGTGTTCTGCATAGTCTTGTTGATTTTTCAGATTCCAAGAAATGTCTGAGTGGAGAGTGTTGCCTTTTTTATCCCACTCAACTCTCGATTTCCAATTGGACTAATTCCCCCTCCCCTGTTTTCTTTAGTTTACAGGAGAAAGTAACTTTTCTTTCTGCCCTGACTTATTTATTTTGCGTGTTGTATTTGGTGTTCAGGGCTAGGAAGCACCTTTTTCTTCTTCTTAACCTGGGGGAAGACAAACATGTGATGCTCCCCCGAAATATTAGCCCAGGCCCAGCTGGGCATGGTGGCTCACACCTGTGTTCCCAGCACCTTAGGAGGCTGAGGCAGGTGGATCACTTGAGATGTAAAGTTCAAGATCAGCCTGGCCAACATGGCAAAACCTCACCTCTAGTTAAAAAAAAAAAAAAAAGAAAAAAAGAAAAAAAAAAAAGAAAAAATTAGCCAAGCATGGTCATGGGCACCTGTAATCTCAGCTACTCAGGAGACTGAGGCAGGAGAATCACTTCAACCTGGGAGACAGAACTTGGAGTGAGCCAAGATTGTACCCCTCCACTCCAGCCTGAGCAACGGAGTGAGATATCATCTCCAAAATAAAACAACAACAACAAAATAACAACCTCAAAAGACATTAGCTCAGGCCCAGTTGGAAGGCCAGCCTTGCTCTAACAAGGCAGGCCTTCAAAGGCGGCAGGAAACTGTGGTGGCTTTGGTCTCGAAAACCTTAAGTTAGCTTATGGCTTGACTTAGCATAGATGATCTGTCTGTGGTTTCACGCTTTTGCCCCTTTGCCGCCTCACACCTGGCTGCTTCCCTTTGCAACCCAGGATTTCAGCAGATTGTGATCACCAGAAACACCCTTTCAGAAGCCTCACAATGCTTACAAATGTATCTCAACTCTCTTGTCACAATCAACATTCGTTCATGTAGAGGCAATAAGGGGAAACTTATAGTTTCTAATAAATTGATTTCTCCAGACATAATAATCACATAAAATTAAGTCAAACAAACAATGCTACATCTATAATTATTTTTACTGTCTTTGATGAATCTTCCTTTTTTCAAAAGCAGGAACATTTTAGTGCTAATGCATTCTTTAAGTTGCCAGACACCAATTGACATTTTGTGTGACATGACTGAGGGGTTTCACCAGGGCAATTGTGTGAGTCTGTTCTCACACTGTTAATAAAGACATATCTGAGACTGGGTAATTTATAATGGAAAAGAGATTTAATTGACTCACAGTTCAGCATGGCTTGGGAGGCCTCAGGAAACTTACAATCATGATGGAAGGGTAAGCAAATATATCCTTCTTCTCATGGTGGCAGGAAGGAGAAGTGCTGACCAAAGTGGGGGAAAGCACTTTATGAAACCATCAAATCTCATGGACACTCATTCACTATCACGAGAACAAGATAGGGGTAATCACCTCCATAATTCAATTACCTCCTACTGGGTCCCTCTGGCAACATGTGGGGAGTATGAGAGCTATAATTTAAGATGAGATTTGGGTGGGGACACAGTCAACCCATGTCAGGAATTGTCCTCTTTAGTAGTCATTTTTCATGTAAAGAGAAATTGCTAAAAATGTCAGAAAATTAGGGGTCTTCTCATGTTCTGACCTAGAAGAGCTGATCTGGATTCATTTATGTTGACTTTGACTGAGTCAGTGAACATTCGGGTAAACAGAGTGTTCTGAAGTGTTAGGCCTGATGGCAATTGCATAAGCAAAACAGCTGCATCGAAACAAACAAAAATATCATTTTGGGTCTGTGAGAACCTGTTGTGCAGTTTGAATTCATTGCACAGATCATATAATCAGTTGTGAAAATGCTTGGTATAAAAGATAATGGGTGGTGTGGGAGCAGGGCAGACGCAGGAAAGGCATCAATATCACTAATGAAAACCTGCTTGTTTTTGCATTACCTAACTTGGCCTTCATTTCTCCTAAAGAGCAGCTCATTTGGACACATGATGTTCCCAACTTGTGAACTCTAAGAGTTTGCCAATTCAGCGAAGCTAAGAAAAATGGAAAGATTGGTGGAGAAAGGGAATGCAAATCAATTCAACAATATAAAGAGACTGAAAAAAAAGGCAATGGACAGTGTGAAAAGTAATAAAATAAAAGAAAAATGTGTAACTCTAGTCATCTCTCCTCAACCTCAGTCGCCCTGAGGCTCCTTTTTGAATGTGACATGAGCTCTGGAAACACGAAAATGAAATATGGCAAATTGGTACCCTGTGTTTCTTCTGCTTCTGAATGGTACAGACTTTTTGCTTATGATGGAAATCAGTACATGACAAGAAATCAATCTGTCAATATGTTCTTGTTTTTCTCTACCAGCAAGGAGCTCAGCTTATTTTCAAAAGCCGAAAGGAACATGGGCTGCCTTTTATAATTAAGTCCCTCCAGGAAGCTTCGACTTTGGAAGTCACACTTTCTTGGGAGACAATCATAGCTTCTTAGCGTGTCTGACCTTGTAATGTTGGTGAAAGTATAACAACTTTGATGAGATGTGCTCCCTCTGGTGCTGCCAAAGCTGGTCCTGTTGCCCACTGTGGAGAGTGAGTCAGGCAAAGGAATCAATAGGACCCCATGCTGTCTAGAGGAACACACGATTCTGCACAATAAGAGGGATTTCAGGGAGGACAGGTCACCCTCTTAAACTCTCTTCCGAGGAGTTGGATGATTGACACCTGGCTTACCTAGACAAATACACTAAGTGACAATTATCAAGTCCCCTGAGAATTCGTGGAGCAGAGGCACAATGAGGCTCTAATGCCGACTCAATGGTTTATTTTTTAAAAAAGTAGCCTTAATCCATCTTCTGCCTGTAATTCCCCTTCTCCCTGAGTGCCATTCTATCCTAGACTTCTCATCTTGGAGAAAGGAAAAAAGAATTTATATCAAGCTGTAGGGTATTCTTGCCAGACCTAGTACACTGTGTTCAAAGCTCTTGGACTTGTGTGGAAAAAAAACATGAAAAGAAAAATCATAAAACCTCAAGCAATTTGAAATACACAATAAATGAGTGACAATATTTATCTTTTGGAAAAGACCTTTAAATAAAGGCTCAGAGGAAAAACAAAGAAAAATAATCATTTGGTGTATTTTCCCAACATATTGCCTTTTTAATTGTCAGTGTATGCATTTTAACTTTGGCCAAGAAATCTACATCTGTGCTTATTACTGAGGATTGAGCATCCCCAGGAAAGTCTGTTACTATGGCAAACACTTTTATCAGAAGAGAAATGGAAATGAGAGTAACGCTGACAAAATGTATGAGTAAGCCACGAATGCAGAAAAAAAAAAAAAAAAAAAAAAAAAACTCATCATCCTTGGGCCTGAATATCTTAAAGGAGATGGTGATAATAAAATTAGAGCCACAGATATTTAACTGTTATCTATTATATAAACAACCCATTTTAAGATCTATAAGAGATACAAAGGCAAAAATAAGATCTGATTTCAAGGAGCTGCGATTCTAATTGGGGAATGCAGACATAATCACACGAGAAGTTAAAGATAAGCTCAAGACAATGGGCAGACAATTATCTTAATGCAGTACATCCATGATTAACTGAGAAATAAATTATTTAGACAATAGCTGCCATGGGAGTCCAGATGAGAGAGATATAATGGGCAATGTTTGATCAAGAAAAATCTCACTGGGGAAGAGGTGGAGAAATTGCGTTTTAATGGTGGGTTGCATTGAGATAGGTCTGAGAGAAAGCGTGGATTTTAAGAAGGTTAAAATATGTATTTGGGGGCTCAGGGAGTAAGCTAAAATAGAGAATCTATGTTTTACCTAAGTGATAAATTGGGATGCTAGATTTAGAAGATAAGGTTATATTCTAAGATATCTCTTTTGAAATGCTGGGGAATTTGGATACTATCCTATAGAAAAAGAGTAGATGCTGATGGGTTTTGAATGCACTTTGGTTTCCCATTTCTCTCTAGGTAATGACGACTGTCTAATAATGACAGTTGGGTGTACACATCTTGAGTCAGCTCTACCCAGCCTAGCTTCAGGCAGGGCGATTGAAGGATGTCCTGATTCTGTAGAGCATTTGCTCATCATCCAGTCTTGCTCCAGGTCCTGCTCTGAGGCTGGGAAACTAACTCCTGCATTGTATTGTACTTCTTGCTTTCTAGGTCACCCCTCACATAGCTCAGCCTCTCCAGAGTTTAGATTTTCTGCCAACATGTCCTAAAGCACCCATAATGCAACCCTCAGTGTCTGCTTTGTTATCTCTAAACTTCCTGCCCATCTGCTGGAACCTGCCAGTTTCCAATTGTACATACACAGCCAGGTCCCTGTTCCTGCTATGCTGACTGTCATGGGCAGTTCCTGGCTTTTGTTTGCAAGGCATGTACTTCACACACCTTGACCTATCTTTAGACAGTCTTTCCATTGCTACTCAACTTTCCAGACTCACGTTTCCAAGTGCCTATTGCTAGAAAAGTAGAATCTTCATCACAGTTCTGTAGCTAAATGCTTACACTAAATGAATACTCTGTTTCCACCTGGAACTTGGCTTAGCTCTTCTCCATCCCACCTATTTTTTAGCTAACCAACCAGTGGCAAGAAATATGATATGTAAAGCAATGTGTTAAAAGTGTTAAATGTACAACATAGTGCAAAATATATTAGCAGAAGAAAAAATGGAAGCAAGGAAACTAGTTAAGAGTGTTTGAAAGTCTTATGAGGTAAAAAGATCTGGATTAGGGAGTTGGTACTGAAGTTGAAAAAATATTCATGGGTATGAAGGTACAAAAAATTCAAAGATAATAGACAAGGTTTTGTTATTTATTAGCCCTAAGGAATGTAAAAATAATGGAAGAATCTCTAGGATGGGAGATGGACAGAATGATGGTGCCATTAACCAAAATAGGGAAATGGATGGAAGAGATGGTCACCTTGGGTTGGAAAGGATGGCGACCTTGGGAGGGATGAGATGGCCACCTTGGGATGGAAGGAATGGTCACCTTGGGATGGAAAGGATGGCCACCTTGGGATGGAAGGGATGGTCACCTTGGAATGAAAGGTGTAGTCGTATTGGGTTGGAAGGGATGGTTACTTTGGTGAAAGGGGCAACCACCTTGGGATGGAAGGGGGTTGGTCACCTTGGGATGGAAGGGATGGCCACCTTATTGAAAGGGATACTCACCTTGGGATGAAATGGACAGTCACCTTGGGGTGGAAGGGGGATGGTCACTTTGGGATGGAAGTGGTTGTCATATTGGGATGGAAGGAACGGACATCTTGGGATGGATGGGATGGTCACCTTGGGATGAAAAGGATGATCACCTTTGGAAGGAATGGTCACCTTGGGATGGATGGGATGTTAACCTTGGGATGGATGGGATGGTCACCTTGGGATGGATGGATTAAATTTAAGTCACAATAAAGTAAAATTTTTTTTTGATATCATCATGTAAGAAGTTGGCTTGAGGATAATATTTCTAGTGAAGAAAATATGAGAACAAACCAGCAAAAGGTAAATGAATTACCTTGGAAAAACATTAATTTTTAAGAAGTTGTTGGAGAGAGGAAGCAGAGGAAAAGCCAATGAAGTGATACAGAAGTGAGAACCAAAGACGTTAAAATTGAACCAAGGCAATTTAGGGCCACAGAAGTCAAATAAATAGCTCAATATTTTAAAATAGGTTGGCAGCGTCAATTTTTGAAAGGTTATTGAGAATATGAAATAAACACAGATTTTGGAAGACAGAAATTCACTGATGATCGTTGGTGCAGTTTCTCTCTGGTGCTGGAGACAGAGGCTAGGCCAAGCTAGCCAGGAAGTCAATACTTGTAAATACCGCTCCATGTTTGCCACCTAGATTTGGGTGTACATAAGTATATATAATACAGAATTTTGTCAATGACAAGAATGAGGAAGGGATAAACAGGGCTATTGCTCTGGGTGTGTGTATAATGGCAAAAAAATAAGTCACTGAAATCATAAAGACTGAAAAGACAAGAGCTAAAGCATATGGTTATTTAGAAAGGAAAAGGAGTGAAATTATTCTCTTTCCACTTCTGCTTTGTAAATAACAGCAAAATACTAAGGAATTGCAGCTGCACCAGACCTATCTGGCTCAACATTTATGAAACAAAGTTGTGAGTTGTTTTTTAGTTGCCACAGAAGCCCAGGTTGAAGGTCATGTAAACTGAACATGCCCAGATGTCCCAAGCGGGAAAGCATGGGCAGAACCTATGTGTTCAGGTTAGGAGGAACAGGGACAAAATTTAGAAGTGGACACAGCATGGCAAGATCCAGTATCCAATCAGATTTAACCCTGGTGTCACCCCATGTCAAGATCCAGTCAGATCATGCCTCATGGTGTCACCTCATTTGAATATCCAATCAGATCATATCTCATTACCCTATGCTTATAAAACCCAACACATCCCTCAACTCCGGAGACAGATTTGAGCCTTTCCTCATGTCTCCTTACCAGTCAACTCACAATAAAGCTTTTCTTTTTTGAAAAGCTAGTGCCATAGTATTGGCTTCTATGCACATAGGGAAGTGAGTTCATTGATAACTTAGTGACAAAATCTTAATGATACAGCAGTAAAGGCCAATTAATACTGGAGAATATACATTCAGAGTGGGGTCAAGCAGTTTTGTATAAGAACAAGGCTGTGGAGTCCAGCGGCCAAGATAAAATATAATAATAAAGATCGCACAAAGTTCAATGCTGCCCTTGTACACATGGCTGAAGTTCAGAGGGAAGGAAGTCCATGGTAGCAAAGGTTAAAGAAGTGACCATTCAGACTAATCTGGACACACTTGGAAGTTCAGAGTTATCAACTTGGGGCTAGAGAGTAAGGTGGACTTAGGTGACAGAAGACAAAGAAGATACAGAGTAGAAGATCTCCTGTGTTACAGAAGGTGAGGGGGCAAGGAAGAAGGGAAGTTGAGTTGACTCAAGATGGTGGATGTGCAGTTTCTTGACTGGTGTGGAGTATTTGGAATTAAAATGAAGTGGAATAATGAAGTAAAAAAACACTTACCTCGTGGCACTAAATGATCCCCCCTGCTTTTTTTTTTGAGACCAAATCTAGGCTGCAATGCAATGGCATGATCTCAGCTAACTGCAGCCTCCTCCTCCTGGGATCAAGCGATTCTCGTGCCTCAGCCTCCTAAATAGCTGGGATTATAGGTGTGAGCCACCTCGACTGGCTAATTTTTGTAATTTTTGTAGAGACAGGGTTTCACGATGTTGGCCATTTTGCTCTTGAACTCTTGATTCAAGAGATCCACATGCCTCAACCTTCCAAAATGCTGGGATTACATGTGTGAGACACTGTTTAGAAAAGGGTCAATCCCATTTTAAATACTGACATTATAGATCAGGATTTCTCAACCTTGGGCTGGATAATTTTCACTGTAGGGCTGTCCTGTGCCTTGCAGGACGTTTAACAGGATCCCTGGGCTCCACCTGGGGGTGTCAGTAGCACCCCCCAGTTGTGAGACTAAAATTGTCTCCAGAGGTTCCCAAGTGTGCTGGGGGTTGGGGGAGAATTTTGCAGAATCACCCTGGGGTTGAGAACCACTGTGATAGATGATGCAGGATTTCAAGAGCAAGAAAAAGAAGTTATCTAAGTAAGAGGAAGGAGTTAACAAATGAGACGATGTGGCTATGTCCCCACCCAAATCTCATCTTGAATTTTAGCTCCCATAATCCCCTCATCTTGTCAGAGGGACTCTGTGGGAGGTAAGTGAATCATGGGGGCAGTTACCCACCCCCTATGCTGCTATTCTCACTATAGTGAGTTCTCACAAAATCTGATGGCTTTATAAGGGGCTTTTCCCTCTTTGCTTGGCACTTCTCATTCCTGCCATCATGTGAAGAAGGACGTGTTTGCTTCTCCTCCTGCCATGATTGTAGATTTCTTGAGGCCTCCCCAGCCATGCTGAACTGTGAGTCAATTAAACCTCTTTCCTTTATAAATTACCCTGTCTCGGCTAGTTATTTATAGCAGCAGGAGAATGGACTAATACAACATATGAAGTGACTCACTGAGTGGACAAACAAAATTACACACACACACACACACACACACACACACACACACAGAGAGAGAGAGAGAGAGAGAGAGGGAGAGGAATATTATTCAAGCTCAAAAAGAGGAAATTCTAATACATATCACAACATGAATGGAATTTGAAGACATTATGGTAAGTGAAAAAAGCCAGACACAAAAAGACAAACATTATGGAGTTCCATTTAAAGGAAGTCCCTTGAGTGGTCAAACTGATAGGGACAGAAAGTAGAATAATGGTGACTAGGAGCTGGGGTAAGGGGAGCATGTGTAGTTACTGTTCAGTGGGTTCAGAGTTTTAGTTTGGGAAAATGAAAGAGTTTTGGAGGTAGATGGTGGCAATGGTCATATGACAAGATGAATGTGTTCCATGCCACTGAAGTATACAGTCCAAAGTAGCTAAAATGGTACCCTTTATGTTATGTATATTTTATCATAATACAAAGTTATTTGCATGTGCCAGCCAGGCAGTATGGTACATTTGTGATAGTCTCTGGTGTAATAATTCTAGCAGGACAATTAAGCCTCAGGATTGATCTGGGGGGAGCAGAGCAGAGTGGTCACCACTGGCCATGGGAATGAGTGGCACGTCCACCTGTGCACGAGTGAGCCCAGGCTGCCATAACAAAACACCACAGATGAGGGCTTCAACAACAGAAAGTATTTCCTCACAGCTCTGGAGGCTGGAATTTCGAGATCGGGTGCCAGCAGGCTCAGGTTCTGATGTGACTTTTCTTCCCACCTGCAGCCTTCTCACTGTGCCTCCATGTAGTCTTTTCTCCATGCATGAAAGCTCCTGGTGTCCTTTCGGCTTCTTACAAAAGGACACACACCAGTCTTATTGGGTCAGGGTCCCACACCAATGACCTCTTTTTACTTTAATTACCTCTTTAAAGGCCTTATTTCCAAATACAGTCACATTGAGGGATAGGACTTCAGCCTATGGGTTTGCGGGGGTGCAGTTCAATCTATAACAGCTTTCTGCCTCTTCTTCTTTTAGATTGGGCAATGGACAAATGCAAACTTGAGAGCAACTGACAGCAACTACTTCAGCGGGCTGGTGAGTGCAGCAAAGATTCTCCTTCAGGGAAGGAGCTGCTGGGGAATGCTGATGATGGATGCTTGGGCCCACGAATACAGGATCAGCCTGGGCAACAAAATTAGCCCTGTGTGGTGGTGCACACCTGTGGCCCCAGCTACTTGGGAAGCTGAGGTGGGAGGATTGCTTGAGCTTGGGAGATTGAGGCTGCCGTGAGCCATGATCATGCCACTGCATTCCAGCCTGGGCGATGGAGTGAGACCCTATCTCAAACAAAAAGAAAAAAATAAAAAAGACAAAGCCCTGTCATCCATGAGAGCAGAAACTGCAGACTTGCTCAGGCATGGTAATCAGAACTAAATGCTGCCAGTAAAATGCATCATGGTTCATAACTTCAGGAATAAATGATGACCAAGACGTTTGTTTACATAGCACAGAGCAGCTTAAAGCCTACGGATATTTACAACACTCAAAATACATAATTCCTTCTGGGGGGTGAGATAACCCACTATTTCCCAAAGCCATTAAATATTCATATGTGGGAGATGGCCTACCCTTTAAAAGCACTCATGGAGATTTCTGCATAGCAGGTGACAGATTTGAGTTAATCTTTGACCGCTGAGACTGAAAGTACTTGAATCAGCAATCTGTACTGGCCAGTGTTTTCCCTATTTATGCTAAAGGGTTAATCTTTCTATGCTTATATTCTCATGAAGCTATGTTGAAATAAGTGGTACTTAGCTGCTGAACAAGATGGAATGTTAAATATGTTTTATGCCCGATTTAATTGCAACTACAAATGACACCAAAACTCTGTCCCTTGGCATGAAATTGGATGGCAGCTTGGCTGATTTCATTTTGGTCATTTCTGCAATTGATGTGGATTGCTAGAAGATTGATTTGACTGATATTGATCGAGACGAGAGCAGGAGTGAACAGTCTGGATGGACTGAGTCTAGTTCTGATGGTCAATACAAACACAGCCATAACGTAGATGTACATTTTAAACAACCAAATTTCAGAAAAGAACAATTAAGGAGAAAAGACTGTATAGAAAACCTATTTATTTAATTTTTGTTCTAGGCAAATTGAATGAGGCAGTAGAGTGTCGACATTCCAGAGTGCACAGGCACTCCCTGAGTGATGACTGGGCTACCAGGAATTTTCATTCATTCATTTATGCAGTGAGCCCTGATTGTTCCCCTTGAATATTCCCTCCCTGCTTAAATAAGCTACCAAAGCTTGTGCGTGAAACTGTTGGCCCAGCTCCTTGCACTGCCTCCCTATTTAATTATAGTGGGTTTCCTTTCATTCTTTCTTCACTGCTCAGAACTCAGGAAACGGTCCTCACAGGCAACCTCCTCTGTCTGTTGCCATTCACCTCTTACTTTCCCAAGTTTTGCTTGATGACATCAGGAGCACCTTCCTTTCTCCTCCTGTGTTTCCATGTTTCCCACTCACAGTAGAAACCGAATTCTTGGAACTGAATAGCTGTGTCTCTAGGCTGTCATTTCCACAGAAACAAAAATTAGTCTTGCGCTGTGCCTGACATTTGGCTTTTCAGGCCTTTCCTTCCTCAGGTGAAGAAGGGCTTCTCAACAGCCTGGGCTTCTATGACCCTTAACTCAGATGCTGAGAACACATTATCAGTTAACTCACAGAGTTTCTACGAAAAACTTGTTGGCATCTATATTAGTCCCTTCTCATATTGCTATAAAGAGCTACCCGAGACTGGGTAATTTATAAAGAAAAGAGGTTTAATTGGCTCACAGTTCCACAGCCTGTACAGGAAGCATGTCTGGGGAGGCCTCAGGAAACTTACAATCATGGCAAAAGGCAAAGGGGAAGTAGGCACCTCCTACATGGCCAGAGCAGGAGGAAGAGAGCAAAGGGAAAGGGGCCACACAGTTTTAAGCAACCAGATCTCATGAGAGCTCACAACCTATCACAAGAATAGCAAGGGGGACATTCGTCCGCATGATCCAATCACCTCCCGCCAGGCTCCTCTTGCAACATTGGGGATTACAATTCAAGATGCGATTGGGGCAGGGACATAAATCCAGACCATACCAGCATCATCTCGTAAGTGCAAAATAACAGCTTTTAGCTTATTCTCTCCCTTTTATGTAACACACTGAGTCTTGATTAGGTGAACATTTCTGCTTTGGCAATTAGGTCCTTTGTACTTTATGTCATGGGGTTAAAATGACAACAGCTCTGTGAGAAACCGATGGACGTGTATTATGAAATCATTAGCAGCATTCTCCTGGACACATTTCCTGTGGTCCTGGATATTAAAAATACATAAGGCCTGTGAATCACTCAAGTTCTATATCTGTACTAGACCTCTGGTTTAAATCCAATAAGACATTAACTCTTCGCACTTTTTATAGAATGTTGCTTTTCATTGTGAGGGTGTCATTCATTGCGTTTGAAGTTACTGTCAAACCTTCAGGAATGAGAGCTCTGTGCCATTGCAATCCGTGTGATTCATGGTAGTCAAATGGTCACAGGTCGAAGAGTCAACTGGAGCATTCCTGGTACCTATGACTCTCCTACTTATTTATGTTCTCCTTCCCTCATCCCAAATTCTCATAACAAAGAGGAATGGCATCTGTGTACCAAAATAGAAATAGCAGGCACCAAGGCAGTTCTGTCAATGGATTTTTGAGCGATATCATGGGGTACTGAAATTTGGACCCTGCGATCATGCCAGTCCCCAGTGAGTGGCTTTTACTCTTTCAACTCAGTTCCGCCCATGTGCTGCTACTCTGCTAGGTCCTGGAAAGACAGCAGAGAGAAACCAGACAGGAGACTTGAAAGCTTAGAGCTTAACTGATAAGTTGGAGATTAAATAAACAATGAAAAAAAGTGATAACCATAACTAAGGGGGTAAATGTTGCAGTGTGAGCCCATCGGTGAAATCCCTAAATGAGCTTGAGGGTTCATAAAAATGCTTTCCTAAGGAAGAGACTTTGAAGTGGAGATTTGAGGGTGAGGAGTTGGCTGGGGCTGGGTGAAGAGGTGGAGAGCTGGCTCAGAGAACACTCTGGGCAGAAAGACTCAGAGCACATACATCTCAGATGTGAAACCGTATGAGGTTCAGTTTTAAGAAAGCTTTAAAAAATGCAGTATCGCTTAAAGCACAGATAGCAATGGAAGCGAGAATGACATGAGATCAGAGGATGGAAGAGTTAGGTGCAAGATCATGTAAGAACTTACAAGAACCCGACGAAGGGTGTCAGATTTTAATCACATTGGGAAGCTACTGAAGAGTTTTAAGTAAGACATATTTGTATTTCAGAAAGGTAACTACAACCTGGACAGCAGACTGGAGGAATCATGAGTGAACTCAGGCAGACCCGTGCTGCCACAATCAATGAGGAAGGTCTAGCCTGCGACAGAGAAGCTCACTAAAGAACGTGGTAGACTTGTGTTATCACGTGTGCAGCTGAAGTGGCAAGCATGAATTTCCTGTGGTCTGATACACATGGTTGTGAGATATTTTTTAGTGTCACTCAGTATCTTACGTGCAGGTGCAGATCAGATGGAAACTTAGACTCACCCCACCTCCACCACATCATTTTCTAGTTGGATTGATGAATAGAATTGGTTAGGATTTGGGGAAGAGAGCTACTGTAATTCCTGACAAGACAACATAAGGTGAAAAGATGGGGAGGTGAAGCGGAAGAGAGGTAATGGGGAGAGGAGGAGTAGAAGGGTGACTGGACTAGAAGGATGGTTTTTGTGGCAGAGCAGCTCCAGGAGTTAACAAGTAGAAAAGGAAGTAGAGATGAAGAGGTAAAGCAATGAGTGGTCAAGATACTGACAATCTGTCTGCACAGTCACAGAATTCCTGCGGACTGCTGGTAAGATTAGTGTGGAGGATTCTGACTCAGCAAAATCTCCAGTCGATGAGTGGAATTGATTAGGAAAATGGCAGGAAGCAAGCTGCATAGTTTGGGTATGTTGCTGTGGTTACTATGAGCCAAGTGTTATTCTGGGGGCTTCAGATGTAGCTCATGACAAGGCAGCCGATGCCCAGATTGCCTGGAGTTTCCATTCTCTAGGGGAAAGGAGGACGGTGCTCTCCATGCAGATAAATAAATGGAGCCACAGGAGGGCAGAACGCATGCAGAAGCTAAATATGGCAACAGGAGAATGAATGACTTAAGAGGTACCATTTAAGTTGAAATCTAAATGACAAGGTGGTGTTGGCCACGTTGAATTGTGCACTGCTCTAGGTAGTGCGAGGCTCTCACACAGAGACACTGTCAGCCTCCTGGCTGGCTCAGCTGTCTTCCTCAAGCAGGAGGGAGCTTGGCTGTCTGAGGATGTTCTCCCTGACATAAGAATTTTCCTGACAAGAATTGCCCTTTTGACCCAAGGTCTTCCGTGGGCAGATGATCCCTCTTGCCAGGCTGGATTTCATGTTCGTGTGGAAGAAGAGAGATGGTGGCCATCCCTCTTTGGATACTTGTCCTTCACTAAAATGACATAAAGTAGTAGGCTTAGAATAATACCTGCAATGGTAACTCTTTGTAGACAGAGTTACCACTTGCAAATATTTAAAAAGATCCTTTTAGAAAAGTTTCTTAAAAAGTGAAAATACAGATTTCATTTATTATCCCCTTCTGAATTATCTTTCTATAAAATAAGTCTAACTTTATGACATCCCTGTTGATTCTAGGACAAGTCCCAGCCCCATAGCATGACATCTAAAAGCCACCAGGTTGGTCCTATAAATCTTTCCAACCGCTTCCTACCATACAACTAAACCCCAGGCAGTCCAAATGCTTATCAGTGATAACATGATAAACACAGCTATAGTCTGTGACTCAGGGAAACTGTCCCCCTGCCTGGAGTCCATGATCCTCCTCTTTCTGTCTAGTGAATGGAACCCACCCTTCAAAATCAACTCAAGCATCTCCTTGCTAGATGCGCCTCAGACCTTCCAGCAGTGAGTGCTTGCTCACTAGTCTTCTCCGCATGCACAATTCTGAGTCATGATTTGTGCTACACTATGAGGCCAAGACCACTCTTAGAGTGAAGTATGTGAAACTGACTCTTGGAAGATGAAAAACAGTCAGATATCAGCAATTTTATATATTAATAGTTCAACCTGATGGTTGTTTCTCATTGTCTATTTTTCATCTTAATAGAAATTGATTCCCTAATTTTTATCCGGGTCAGTGGCTGCCCATTAGAAAGACTACATTTTGCAAGTGTAACCATAAGAATAAATTCTGGCCAATCAGATATAAGCAGATGCATTGACCAGCAGCTTTTAAGAATCTTAAAAGACTGCTCATGCATGTTCTTTAATATTTCTTCATAGTCCTGACTGAATGCAGTAGCTCACACCTATTATCCTAGCACTTCGAGAAGCCCAGGCAGGAGGATCGCTTGAATCCAGGAGTTTGAGACCAGCCCTGGCAACATAGCAAGACCTCTATCTCTACAAGATGGAAACATTAGCTGGCATGGTGGCGTGTGCCTGTAGTCCCAGTTACTCTGGAAGGAGGCTGAGGTGGGAGGATTGATTGAGCCTGAGAGGGCAAATGAGGCTACAGTGAACCATGGGCATCCACAGCACTCCAGCCTGGGCAATAGATCAACAACTTGTCTCAAAAATTTTTTCTTCATAGTCCTTCCTCGATTCTCCTGCCTGGAATGCACTTATAATCATCAGAGCTCTGGCAGCCTTTTTAGAACGTGACGTTAAAGGGATGCACCCTAGAAATTATGGAGTGGAACTAGAAGTAGTGTGAGTTTCTAAGGTCTTGGGTGGTAAAACCACCATATCAGCCTTGGACAAATAGAGAATTTCTATTTAATAAGCCATATTATTTGCAACGGAACCTAATCCTGATGCATAATAAATTTGAATTATTTCTGTATATGTTTGCTTTGTCACTGGACTGTGAGTTCTTCAATGGCAGGGAATACATTTTTAAATCCCTGTTCCATCAAGCATCAGGTAGCATATACTGGGCATGGTACATGCTATGTGTTCAACATTGTAAAGTACAACACTTTGTTGTCATTTTGAACAGAATGATTCCAGTATAGATTATATGAGTAAAGGCAATATTTAAATAGTATAAAACATAAAGACAAACAAGTTCTCTCAAAGAATACCAGCAAATGAAAGGGAAAATAGATCAAAAGTTGTCCATAAGCATTTTTCATATGAGACAACGTCAATGCATATCAAAGCATGACATTAGGTATTTTGTATTGGTGGGACAAACTCACCTAAAGCACTTATTCTGAGACTTAAAGGATTAAGGCCAATAAATAATAAAAACAAATTAATGGTCAATAAACCCTTGTGGAGAAAAATGGAGCAAAAAAAGGAACGACAGTTGGCGATACATGTAACTTCTTCTGGTAATTGACTTTGATGGGGCCTGAACCTAAGTAAAAAACTTCCAACTTAGCTTCAATGGGAATCAGTAGTGTCTGAGCTTACATAACTCCAGCAACCATCATCTCCAAAATGAAAAAGGTTAGAAACTCTAAATCTTCCCTTTGTAAATTATGGCTTTGTGTTTAACTGCCAGGAACATTATAAACTCTGCAAATAACAGACCATAAAATTATTATAAATCAGAAATCAAGCACACAGCATCTCAATAACCATATATTATCAGCTATTGCAAACTGCACCCAATTCAATGCCATCTACTAGGCGTAGGCTTAATAATGATATTATAGCGACTCCATTTTCATTTGCTGTGAAAAGTTTATTAGTACAATGAAAACTATCAAAATAATCAATTTATAAATCTAAACAAACCATTAGGGTAAAGGAGCCCTAGTGAATATTAGGGTCAACGTCTAAATCAATAACATTGTACATAACTAGTGACAAGTCAGATGCACAGTACAGCATCAGTTTTGCTGCTGCAAATAAAATCAGTAGCAATCAAATACAATTTAGATCACAAAAGACATGTGGCAGGCCTAATAGATCTAATTCCCCTCCTCTGATCAAGGAAGAAGCAGATGCTCAATCATTATTCCAATCACTGGAAAACAACTTGCTAAAGAAAATATGTTTTAGCTACATAAGAGAGAGATGCAAAGATGGCTGTGGCAGTATAGCATTTCAGAAATGGAAAAGGATGGAGGCAAGAGAACCTGAGATTCTAATTTGGTCGGTTCTTCTTCCTAGCTGGCTGACCTTGGGCAAGCCGTCTGACTTCTCTCGGGTTTAGTGTGAAATGAGGGAATAATGGTTTCAGAGAAGAGAAAATGTGATGAGTTGTAAAATGTTTTGGGAGGCAGCACTTCACCTGCCTAGGAGCTATGTGCAAGATTTGGAACTGCAGTGAGACGGCTGGCTGTAGGGGAACTCAGAGCCCAAGTAGTGTCTGGAAAGTAGAAATAAGCACCTGTTTCAGAGAAGAGGAAGGAAACCAAACTGGCCGAGTAAGCAGGTCAAGCTCTGGTGCAGCAGCCATTAACATTTAAATGAGAAGATGAGCCAGCATTCCAGATCCCTCTTGGGCACCATGGTGAATGCCTCCCTTTCTTCCTACTCCTTCAGCAACCTACTCTGCACAGTCTTCAGGTAGCTTTGTAAAGCTGCACTAACAGCACCCCATTTGGGGCCCACACCATGTATATTCGTTTCCAAGAGATACTGTCACAAATGTCCACACACTGGGTGGCTTAAAATCACAGAAATTTATGTTCTTGGAATTCTGGAAGCCAGAACTCTGAAAATCAAGGTGTCAAGAGGGCCATGTCTCCCTGAAGGCTCTAGGGAAGAATGGAACTCTTCCCTGCCTCTTTCTAGCTCCCAGGGTCTCCTGGCATTCCCTGGCTTTCCCAGCTTGTCAGAGCAGTGGTCCCCAACCTTTTTGACACCAGGAACTGGTTTCATGGAAGACAATTTTTCCATGAATGGTCTGGAGAGGACTGGGGATCACACAGTGAGGAGGTTGGTGGGGAGATGTTTTGGTGGTGAAACTGTTTCACCTCAGATTGTCAGGCATTAGTTCAATTCTCATAAGGAGCACCCAACCTAGATCCCTCGCATGCACAGTTCACAATAAGGGTCACGCTCCTATGAGACTCTAATGCCCACTGATCTGACTGGAGGTGGAGGTCAGGTGATCATGCTCGCTCACCCACCACTCACTTCCTGCTGTGCAGTCCCATTCCTAACCGACCACAGACCAGCACCACTCTGTGGCCTCGGGGTTGGGGACCCCTGTCGTAGAGGTTTCACTCCAATCTGTGTCCATTTTCACATCATCTTCCCTCCTTGTGTCTCTTTGTGTCCCCTCTTCTTATAAAGACACCTGGATTTAGGGCCCACCTTTGTCCAGTATGAGCTCATCTTAATTTACCCAATCACATCTGCAAAGACCTTATTTCCAAACAAGTTCACATTCTGAGGTTCTGGATGGACATGAATTCTGGGAACATGCTATTTAACCCATCGTGCTATGTTTTTTTTTGGTTTGTTTTCTGCCCAGTGGCTTCTCTGACATTGCAACAAGAGCCTGCAGAATCCAGGTAGACACTTGTGTGAAAGCTGGAAGTGACCTCTGAGGGGCTGGGCATGTGGAGCTTGCTCCTCAGGCCCTGGCAGAGCTGTCAGATTGGCAAAGTCATCAGAAATGGAGCAGCAGGTGGCACTGGGCTTCCCTCCATGTTCCTTTCTTCTTCCTGGAATCTTAGGTCTTTAGGTCCTGGCTGCCTTGGTTACTCTGGAATGCCTTTACATTGCTCTTCTTTGGAACTGTGTTCAGCTTTTATAGTAGTTCTTGGAAGAATTGTCCTAATACAAGCTATTTGTCATAGCTGGGAGCAGAAGATGCCCCATGTCTTTGCAATCTGTCCTTTCTGCCATATGTCTTGCTTTTAGAAAGAGATAAACAAGTACTTTATTAAATTTATATGCACTACACCTCTCAGTTATCATCATTTCAGGACTATTTCCAATCTATAAAATCTGATAAAGTAGTACTGGTAACCTATTTCCTATCCACCAATCTCACAATTTGTTCTGTGAAGTTGTTAAGGTACTTATTGTGGCTTCATTTCAAACATGGGTAAATTGTGAAGCAAAAAGTTAAATTATTGTTCCAGAGACTATCACTAATCAGTGGAAGAGCAAATCCACATAGCCATGTTTCCTAGATTCAATACAGGGCATGGTGGTGGGCACCTGTAATCCCGGCTACTTGGGAGTCTGAGGCAGGAGAATCACTTGAACCTGTGAGATGAAGGTTACTGTGAGCTGAGATTGCGCCATTGCACTCCAGCCTGGGTGACAAGAGTGAAACTCCATCTCAAAAAAAAAAAAAAAAGATATATATTAAGTAAATAATAGTTTCAGTGGTGTGTGGATATGGCAAAAATTATGTATCCCTACTCAAATGACCAAGTTGGGGAAGCATCCTTTTAGCTCATTCCTGAGTGATGACATGAGTCTCAAAAGCAAGGAAAACTGATAAAAAAGAAACTACAGACATTTTCAATATGAACTGTCTGAGAAGGAACTTTACCTATTGCATTATGGGTGTAATAGCCTGAAAATTCAGGGAGGCATCCTGAACTGGTTCAGGTGACTTAGAAAACAGATTTTAATGTGTAAGGGAACAACAACACACACTTCATCCAGTCATATTGCAAAGACTCTACCAGTGATTTTCAACAATCTTAAAAAGAAATACATGCAAAGAGGAAAAATAAAATCCAGGGTAAGTGAAACAATTCGAAGTGATTTTTTTTTTTTTAGGATTGTTCTTTTGGCTTAGAAAATCGTATCTTTTGTTTATATATCAGGCGAGCGTATTTTCAACTCTGATTTTATTATGGTAATTTTTACTTTGTGCTTTCTGTTTCTTGGGATTAAACAGAAGATGGACAGTGGAAGAAAGAGAAGACTGTGGGGAGTTTTCGGCATGAGGCTTCATCATAGTAGAGCATGGGCGATATGGTTGGGCTCTGTGTCCCCACCCAAATCTCACCTTGAATTGTAATAATCCTCATGTGTCATGGGAGGAACCAGGTGGGAGGTAATAGAATCATGGGGGTGGCATTTTCCCATGCTGTTCTTGGGATAGTGAGTAAGTCTTATGATATCTGAAGGTTTGATAAGGGGCAGTTCTCCCGCACATGTTCTCTCTTGCCTGCCGCCATGTAAGACATACCTTTGTTCCTCCTTTGCTTTCTGCCATGATTGTGAGGCCCCCCTAGCCATGTGAAACTGTGGGTCCATTAAACTTCTTTTTCTTTATAAATTACCCAGTCTCAGGTATGTCTTTATTAGCAGCGTGAGAACAGACTAATACAGTGGGTAAGTGCTAGAGACTGGGCATAGGAACTGGTGCAATTTGGTGATGTCAAGGGCAAATTGGGGGTGTGACACAACCAGGAAGTGGTGGGTGTGTTGAAGTGAGCCAAACATGAGAGTGGAAACTCTGAAATCTTATTTATTCAGCCGTAGGCTCATAGATCCTGGTCTTAATGTCCTGTGTTTATTGGGGTACAGGTTAGGTGGTCAAAACATACAGGATGAGTTGAATAACTAAAGCATATAATCAGATAACTCTGTGGAAGAAAACCCAAACCATGACCCATTTTGATTATAACATTCTTCTAAAGAACTGGCTGGGAACTTAATTTATACCTTTACTTAAACATTCATTAGTGACCTTCTGTATAGATGACATCAAGGTCTTTCTCATTTTTTTTCTTTTAATCTGTGCCTTTGTTCACATTTTCCTTCTCAATAGACTTCTGTTTATCTGTGCTCACATTTCGTTCACATTCCTCTGTGACCCCAAAGGAAAAGGTGATCATGATTTATTTACATTTTGATTTGTTAAAGTCCCTCTAATTTTACTGAAGGTACACATAGTTCTTTGGTGTATTTCTCTTTTGGTTTATTGTTGCTGCTTGTCTTACTGTAGTCGAGAGCCAAATAATATGTTGGGTTTTGAGTTTATTTTTTCAATTTATTTTCTCAGAAGTGCTATTTCTTCACTAATAGCCAATTAGCCAGGTTGACCACCTGTTTTATTGGTTTTGTATATTGAGTTAAGGAATGTGTTAGTCACTGAGATATAAAATAAATAAATACATAAAATAAATGAGAACAATGAAAAAGTTTATGCTTTTTATGTGCACAAATTGGTCTTGGAGACAGGGCTAACAGACGTTGAGTGATTAGGGAAGATTACAGATCATGATATAATCCAACACCAAACTGATAAGATTCAGAGCTACAGAAACTGAGAAAACAGTAAGATCTTCAATATTATACGACATCGGAATTTGGAATGAAAGGAATGGAGAAACGAGTATTTAAAATGAGAGCATTTCACTCCATAAATACTAGGAATGAGAGAAATAAGAAAGCAGGCAAAAGAAGCTGTAAAAGTGGGTTTGAGAAAGATCATGGTGTTTGAGTGTGACCTTAAAAGCTCGTCCTTCAATGCTCATCCTTCAAAGGTCTTCCTGAGGAGATAGGCAGAGGGGATGTGATTAGAAGAGGAGGTAGTCGGCAGGCAGTTTGAGGGGTTCTTCCTTGCCAGGGTGAGATGTTAGATTTGCCTTGTTAACCACCAAGTGAAACTTTATTAAATTTTCTGATATTAAAAGTAATGTCTTTTTATTGCAGAAAATTTGGAAAACACAGAAAAGCACAATGGAACACAGCAGTCACTTGTAAACTTGTCACCAAGAAAGATGCCCTCGAAAAGTTTCACTTTTTTAATCATGTCTTTTTTTGCATATAGATACATACAGTTTTGGCATAAAAGTAGAATTATTCTCCATATACTGTTAATATCCTGATTTTAAAAATTAATGTTATCCCGTAATTACCATGAAGCCACTAATCTTGGAAATGTGTTGACTAGTACTAATATGTTCCCTAATATTTATCTGTTCTCATATTATTGGAATAAATTTTACTTGATGATGATGTAGTATTCACTGACTATGCTACTGGATTAAAATTCGCAAATTAAAAAAAATCTCTATTGAAAAAGGGAAATGGCCAGTAGTTTCTCCTATTTATTTACTTATTTATTTTGAGTCAGAGTCTTGCTCTGTCACCCAGGCTGGAGTGCAGTGGTGCCATCATAGCTCTCTGCAAGTTCTAACTCCTGGGCTCAAGCAACCCTCCTGCCTTGGCCTCCCAAAGTGTGGGACTACAGGTATGAGCCATCACTGTGCCTGGCCACGAGTACAATTTTTAAAAATGTAACGGGATTATGTAAGTGTCACTGAATTGATTAAGAAGATTTTCATATTTCTATGCTCTGGGAATCTTAAATACAAATTAGGCAAACATTGCCAGTATTGGGACTTCTGGTTCCAGCATTGTGTTTGGCAAAGTTAACATAGAACCTGCCTTCTACAGATACCTAGATATGCTAAGTAAAAATACAAGCACAAAAATTTAATACATAGCCAAGCTCCAAGAAAGAAAGGGAACCTTGAAGATACCAGAATGCAAGCCAGCGCTGAAAAGACATAGCAGTAAGTAGGTGAGCCAATGCTGCAGAAGGTAGTTAATGGAGCCAGAGACGGCCCAGGCGTTGGTGCTAACATAAATTCAGGGATTGGAGAGTAGATAAAATGGACCTACAGGGTTGGGGCTTGAAATGGTTTACTTTGCATAAACCTGAGAACTTGGAATATCAATACCCCTGTGAAAGGGGTAGTATAAACCCACATTCCCTGCATTTCAGGTTTAAATGATATATCCAAAGGAATAACAGAATTATTTCTGTTATCTCAATGGTAACAATATCAGGAGGATGATAATAGAATATCTTCAGTGTTCTGGGAAAAAAGTACTTTAGAATTCTGATCCAGCAACATATCTTAAAATAATAAAGACAAAATAAATTTATTTTTAGAAAAACAAATGGTGAGAAAATTTGAGGCCAAAATACCCAAATTAAGAAAAATTCTAAAATAAAAATTACTTTAAGCAGCAAGAAAGGTATACCAGATTGAATATCTGAGATTTAGGAAAAGATAAAATTCTTGTGACTCATTTTGGACATGATGCCCCAAGTGGAAAATTCCACAGCTGACTTCATGTGACAAGTCACAGTCAAAATGCAGACATGCCAGGTTATTCAGCATCCCCATGGGAAAATAAAAAACGGTCTTAGCCACTTTCAGCTGTGTAATATCTTTTCCACACAAGCCAGATTTCCCCACACTAGCAGCCCACAAAGGGTAATAAACTGTCATGTGTACAGGCTGGACTTGCCAGTGACAGGTTCCCCATCGCACCCCGTGTGGGGCCATGACCTACATGCATTACTCATTGTGGGTTTCTTTTTTTCTTTTTGTTTAGTTTCTTCTCTAAGGTGTGAAGATATTGTTAAATATCTGAAGCTGGGAGCCATCATTCTCAGCAAACTAACACGGGAACAGAAAACCAAATACCACATGTTTTCACTCATAAGTGGGAGTTGAACAATGAGAACACATGGACACAGGGAGGGGAACATCACACACCGGGGCCTGTTGGGAGGTGGGGAGTAAGGCAAGGGAGAGAATTAGGACAAATACCTAAGGCATGAGGGGCTTAAAACCTAGATGATGGTTTGATAGGTGCCACAAACCAGCATGGCACATTTTTACCTATGTAACAAACCTGCATGTTTTGCACGTGTATCCCAGAACTTAAAGTAAAAAAATAAAAATAAAGTAAAATGAAATAAAATGCCTGCAGATACCCCTATGGGTAACAGTGACTAAACAAAGAGGAAGCATTTATGTTGATCTCTAGCACAGAAAGTCAAGCTGCTGGAGAATCTGCATGGCCGTGCCAGTGTGAAACTTCTTACAGAAGTGTGTGGTGTGGGAATGGCCACCACACGGGACCTGCAGAAACAGAAGGATAAACTGTTGAAGTTCTATGCTGAAAGTGATAAAGAGAAGTTAATGAAAACTTTTTTAAACCGTTGCATATAAAGCTAAAAATGACGATCTCAATTGTGTATTGGAAGATTGGATCTGTCAGCATGGCAGTGAACACATGCCACTTATCTGATCATGAAACAAGCAAGGTTCTATTACGATGAACTGAACATTGAGGGGAACTGTGAACAGTTAACAGGCTGGTTGCAGACATTTAAGAATTAAGACATGACATTTGATTTTTAAGGCTTTGGGGTGAGAAATCATCTGTCGATCATGAAGCAGTGAAGAAATAGTTGATGAGTTTGTCAAGGTCATTGCTGATACAAATCTGACACCAGAACAGGTCTATAATGCTGAGGAAACATCACTGTTTTGGCATGATTGTCCCAGAAAGACACCGACTACAAGTGGCAAGACAGCCCCTGTGCTAAGGATGCCAGGACCAGAACAACTGTGCTGGGTGCATTAATGTGGCAGGCATGCATTAAGTGTAAACTTGACTGGCAGGTAAAGCTTGCATCCTCTCTGTTTTCGAGGAGGGAATTTCATATCCACCCATTATTATGCTAACAAAAAGGCAGAGGTCACCAAGGGTATATTTTACAATTGGTTCCACAAACATTTCATACCAGTGACTCATGCTCACTGCAGGGAAGCTAGACGGTATCACAACTGCAAGATTCTGACTTTCCTAGACAACTGTTCCGCTCATCCTCCAGCTGAAATTCTCATCAGAAATAATGCTTGTCATGGACTTTCCTTCAATTGTGACTTTATTAATTCAGCCATGTGACTAGGGTATCCTCAGATTAATGAAGAATGAGCATAAAATGCTATCTTGAGCAGCATGCTGGCAGCAGTGAACAGAGGTGTAGGTGCGGAAGGTTTCACAAGGAGTTTAGCAGGAAGGATGACCTGTATGCTGTTGCCGATGGCTGGAACACAGTGACCAGAGACACAGTGGTGCTGCGACTGTGCTCGGTGATGATGATGAATAGGGTGGTGAATTTGAAGGATTCTGCATATCAAGTGAGAAAAAAATGTCTTTTGATCTCCCTACGTATACAAAAAATATGGCTTCAGAGTCCATCAGTAAGCTGGGAGAAGTGAGTATCAAAAAAGTTTTAAACATTATTAGTACATTGTTCATTGTTGAAATAGCCAAAGTGGTTCTGAACCCAGGTGGTTATGATCATAGTGATGGTGAAGACATTGTTAACGCCGCAGAAACTGCCTACAGATGACATGGTGAAAGTGTGTCATGGTCTTACTGAAGGAAGAGAACAGCATGCATTCATCACAGAGCAAGACATCATGTCAGTTTATAAAATCAAGGAGAGACTTTGGAGTCAAGAAACATTGTTTACGAGGCAGATGACTCTGGTGGAAACACTTTGAAAAGCCACCCAGTAGAATGCGTCCTCATCCCTAGAGGACCCACTTCCTGATCCTTTAACTGCTTCTGAGGTTTCTTCACCTCTAAAAAAAATAAAACACAGTGTACGGTAACCTTTCAATCAAAGCACGGCATTGTAGATGGAGGCTGGAAGCTGTGTTGTTTGTTGCTGCTGCTGTCTGATAGCAGATGCTGGTGTGTTCTGGGATGCTGCTGTGCTGTTAGCTACCATGAACACATATTTTTTCACTGTATGTCATATTTTTTACTGTTAAATACTTATGTGTGAATCAGTGTAAGAAAACAGTTACTCACCTGTAGAGTGTAAATTCAATCAGGAATAATGGTGATGCCAAATAACCACAGATAGTCCACGGGATGGGGGTGGAGGGGTGGCTGTGGCTGAGATGGACACCTTTGCTTTGTGGTAGTTCACTGTACACGAACTTTGTTTTATGTACAAAATTCTTTAAAATGATGTATAAAATTATATGTATAAGGTGTATATGAAACACAAATGAACTTATATTTAGACTTTATTTCCATTCCCAAGATGTCTCATTATGTATAGGCAAATATTCCAAAATCCAAAACACTTCTAATCCCCAGCATTTTGCATAAGGGACACTCAACCTGTATTACTGAAGTGAATGACGTCATGCTGTAAAGAAGATATTTGTAGTATAGCTAATCAACAAAATGCTCATGTCAGAATATATTAATCCATAAAAACCAAAAGAAAACAGGTGATCCAATAGACAAATGGTCAGAAATCTGAATAGACACCTCAAAAATACATGTCTAAATGGCCAGGAAATGTATCCAAATAGGCTTGACCTTATAATCAATAAGATAAGTGCAAATTAAAACCAAAATGAGAACCAGTTACCCACCAAATTGGCAAAAATAAAAAAGGAAAAGAAAAGAAGCCAGAGACAACGCTGGCAAACTTGTCTCTGACACAATGTTGGTGGGAATGCTAAACCTACTTTGGAAAACAATTTGCCATTATCTAACATATTTGAAGATGTCCATAACTTTTGACAAAGCAGTTCTACTCTTAAACCTATATCCAGAAAACAATTGCTTTAGTGCATGAGAATACACACTTGAAAAAAAAAACTGGACAAAGCAGTATTTTTTTTATAAAAGCATATTTGAACATAACTTAGGGGTCCACGAAAGAAAACAGATATAGTAAATTTGTTTGGACATATATTATGGAATTCTGGCCAACAATGAAAATGAACAAATGATAACTGTTTCCAACAAAGTAAATCAACTTCACAGAAATAATTTGGGGCAGGAACAATAACTGATTGATGTCCTCTCATCCTCCTGAAGTTCGTATGTTGAAGCTCCAACCTCTCATGGGGTTGACAGCAGTCTTCCCTTATCCATGGTTTTGCTTTCTATGGTTTCAGTTACCTGAAGTCAATCAGGGTCCAAAAATAGGTGAGTCAGAACAATAAGATGAGAGAGAGAGAGAAAACACCTACATAGCTTTTACTACAGTACATTGCTATAATTTATTAGTTATTGTTAATTTCTTACTGTACCTAATTCATAAATTAAATTTATGATACATATGTATGTATAGGAAAAACATAGCATGTCTAGGATTTGGCACTGTCTGTAGTTTCAGGCATCCACTGGGGTTTTAGTACAAATTCTCCTTGGATATAAGTGAGGTCATAAGGTGTGGCCCTAATCCAATATGGCTGGTGTCCGTACAAGAAGAAATTAGGACAGAGGCGCGAGTTCTCACAGATGCAGGACCGTGTGAGGACATGGTGAGAAGGGGGCCGTCTGCAAGCCAAGGAGAGAGGCCTCAGGAGAAAATAAATCTGCTGGCACCTTGATCTTGGGCTTCCAGCCTCCAGAATTGTGAGATGATACATTGCTGTTGTTTAAGTCTCTCCAGCCAAGTCACTGGTATTTTGGTATGGCATCCCTGGCACGTTAATACAGAATATACACTTTTAGGTCATTGCATTTATATACATTTCAGTAACAGGTAAACTTAAGTGATCTTGTTTAGGAATGTCAATGTGGATGATAAAACAAGAAAATAGTTTTCATGAAGAGCCTAGATAATTGTTTTCTCTAGAAGGAGGGAGCTGAATACAATGAATGAAGAATTCATGGAGAACTTCTAGGGGCTGACAAGAAACAAACTCTTGGCCCGGATGGTGGCTGTATAGATTTCTCCATATAATTCCTTATACTGTATATATGTTTTATGTAGTATTCCCTATGGGTAGTAAATTGCACAACTGAATAAAATTCCAAGGGACTGCTAAGTAGACAGTTTAAGATGGTGTTTGATTTTGTAGGAAGAGTCAATTAATATTGTATGGTGAATATGCTTTAACTAGTAGGCAGTAGATATAAGAATGATCATCTCATTGTGATTGTTCATAAACTATATATATTTTGCATTCATTTTATAGCTACTTGGCATTTTAGATACGTAAGAGTTCTTTTTAAAAAGGTAAAAAGGATAATGGAATCTAGTGGCCTCAGAAATTCAATGACTATTTAGCTTACAAAGGTGCCTAACAAAGTGGTTAAAAAAAATGCAGAATACCAGTGGAATTTTAAATTTAGATAAAATATGAAAAAATTTAGTGTAGTTGGTCGAAAATATTGCATGGGATATACTTATGCTTCAATTGTTCACCATTTAGAGAAAATTCATGTTTGACTGAGTGTCCTCTATTTTTATTGATCAAATCTGTTGAGCCTAGTAAATTTCAGAGCTTGAACAACTCACAAAAATCCTCCTTCTCGCATCCTCAGTTCAGAGCAAAGCATCAGTTTCCATCCTACTATTTAATTCCCTGACCACGTCACCAATTCTTCTCTCTCCTAACAAAGCACCGTCTATAAATTTACACATTCCTTGGACATCTTTACCTAAATGTGTCTAAAAACAAACTCACTGTCTTTTCTCTAAAATGAGCTAATGGTCCCTCCCAAACTTTCCTATTTCAGTCACACCCTCTTGCTTCAGAGCCTATGCAGGCCACACTATACTTCACGTCACAACTTTCAGTTTCTGCTCACGAAGCTATGGTTGACCCATAGTCCAGCCGTTTTTTTTTTGTACAATTTCTAAAATCTCAGCTATTCAACAAGGTCAACATGTGTTATAATCTTTTAATTACTTTTGGTTTTTAAACAGGTTTAAGCTCTGTATCAGTGGTCATTTGTTTTTGTTGTACGTAAGGGTTTAATGCATGGACAAAGGAGACAGTATTATCCCGTTCTGACTCACTCATTCACAGTCTGTCCTCAGTTTTTGTTCTGGTGACAGTCCTAATGTACATAAATGTGTTTTGCAAGTGGGATTTTGTGCAACACTGTATCAAGTGTATAACAATCACCATTCTAAGTATTACATCAACTACCTTGCTTTCATCTGTAAATCTTGCAATTCCATCAAAAAAGCAATCAAGTTGTCTATGGGATGATTTGTGCCTCACAAACATCTAGTGATTATGGCTTCAGGTTCCATTATCCTATGGATGCTTTCAGATTTCCACATCTTTTTCCTCCATGATTTACTGGCGATACAAGTTGTGCACAGATAATTCAAATTTGCCAGATTTCACTCACGATTTTATAATGCCATTAAGTAGGAAGATGGTATTGTATTTCACAAAGGAAGCTAAAACAAAGAAATGTGTGAACTGAAAAGCAATGATTCAACCATAATTTCAATCTTAAAAATCCTCAGTTTTCCTGGAATTGAAAATTCCATTTTGGCAAAGCTAACTTTGTCCATCGTTTTTTTGAGGCCTCTCAAGCTCTTCCAATTTAGCAAGGTTTGTAAAGAACCACCACATTTTATCTGCCTACATAAAACTAGAGAAGTACATAGGGTTTGCTTCAAACTATTTACTTATTTTGCAGCCACAATTTTTCACACTTTCTCCCCTCTGTAGAATCTGGGAACAATCCAAATATTGTAATTTACACAATCACTGAGCCAAAACACATGAATATGCATGAGTTATGTGTGGCCCTCAGCCTTAACAGTAGGGGACAGGAAGCCACAGAATGGAAGGAATGTTTCTTTGTGGCCAGCTACACTGCCCTCATCCTGGGAACAGACCGCTCCAAGGTGTGTGTATGCATCCACCTCTTTCCTGACAGAGGATTAGGAGAGATTTAGGGGAATGCCTAAATCAACTTAAATGAAATCAACTTAAATACCCATCAATGGTAGACTGCATAAAGAAAATGTAGACCTATACATCATGGAATACTATGCAGCCATTAAAAAGAATGAGGTCATGTCCTTTGCAGGAACCTGGATGAAGCTGGAGGTAATTATCTTTAGCAAACAAATGCAGAAACAGAAAATGAAATACCTCATGTTTTCAGTTGTAAGTGAGAGCTAAATGATGACAAAACATGGACACAAAGAGAGGAACAACAGACACTTTGTTTGAGGGTGGAGGGTGGGAGGAGGAGGGAGAGGAGCAGAAAAAATAACTATTGGATACTTAGGCTTATTACCAGGGGGACAAAATAATCTATACAACAAACCCCCAGGATACAAGTTTATCTATATAACAAGCTGTCACATGTAGCCCAGAACATAAAATAAAATGAAATAAATAAATAAATAAAAATGGCCATTCTAGAAGTAAAAATAAAAAAAGAGAGAGTTAGGGAGAAAAAGTGGCCACAGTCTTTTCCAGCTTGAATCAGAGGTGGTAAGCAGTACGGGCCCATAGCAGTTGCTATCTTCAAGGTAGGAACTTTGAGTACTTTTCATGTAAAACAGCTCTTTCTTGCTTAAGGGCAGTAGAAATTGGTGTGGACAGTTAAGAATAGAGGGTCGAGCTGTATCAGTAAAGGAGGTTTTGCAATATCAAGTTTAGACACTAAAGATCAAATTTCTATCAGAGCAGTTCTAGAAAACTATTGGCACGATTGCTTTATGACATTGTATTTTGTTGAAAGATGAAGGAGAGCATGAAGTGGCTATCTGGGGACCCTGAAGAAATCCCTCAGATTCTGGGTGACAAAGGAACATGAGTGCAGGAAGCACATGGCTTGTATACCTGGCTCACGCATTATGAAAAGTATAGGTATTGACAGTTTCTGAAGACACAGCAGAGGCTGCCTGGACCTGATGTATATTTGATAGCAGGAGTCAGTAAGGGTACCTAGTTACATTGTAAGAAACATTTTTACATGTGGGTGACTGTCTGTACTTGAAAGTCAAATTTGACAAAACCACAGTATAGGTTTATAGCTAGAATTGACAAGTATATATGTACTCTCATTTGATTTTTTTCCCCCTAGGAGAATGATATCACTTAATTTTTTTCATTTTCACACTGATCACCAAACACACATGCAATTCACAAAATCGAAGGCAGAGAAGAACTTTCAAAAGCGCAGGCCTGAAGAGATACCATGGAAAAAGATGTCATACATGGACACCAGCTAGTTTGTATGAAAAACGCTGCCATGTGTTGGGTTTTGTTGGTGCCGTAATAGCAATCAGTGGGTTACATAAACACTGTATATATTTGTAATAGAAGTGCTCTGAACCAAATATGCTAAATTCACTGTAGGTCCAAATATTTCCAGCTGCGTGTGCTCTACCGCCTGTCCTTTGCATGTAATTTGAGCCATGTGCTTTTGAGTGTGTATAATGTATAACATATTTATTCTTGAAAACAAGTAAGATTTTCCCCTAGTTACTACAGTTCAGCCAACTACAAGTTAGAGACTGTAAAACTGGATGTTTCAGATTCCTCTCTTCATGACCGTAAAAGCAATTGCCTTATGGAAATGAAATCATTCTCCAGAGAGGGGAGGGCTGGTGGGCAGCCCAGACGCCTTTTGGGACTGGGTTCAGGCCAGGCCAGCCACAGCCCGATGGCATCCAAGGCTTGGGATTTGGCCCTCCGGCTACTAGGGTGAAGACAACCATGTCACTGGGATGACGAATGTCACTGAGAATGGGCAGGCCAGTGTGCCAAGTTCTGTGTCAGTCTACAAGGCAGGGTTGGGAACCCTTGGTGGACCTGTGTGACATGTCCATGTCAGCTGTTTCGGTCTGTGGAAACGATGCCCGTGCACGTCCTTGATTCCTCCTCTCCATGAATGGACACGGTCAAGTGAAAAGACTGTGACTCTGAAATTAAGCAGATATAAGTTTTAATCCCAGCTTTGTCTCTATGTGACTTTAGTCCACTCATCTCATTTGTGTGAAACCTGTTCTCTTCCGTCTAAATTGCTGTCCGTGACAACAACCTTGTGAGATTGTCAAGCACATTATTAGTAATGTACATGAAGCAGCTGGTATGGCGTGGTCGTTCCATACATTGTAGTAATACTGCTTCTTTAATCAAAGCAGGTAAATAGACAAGGAAGCATGTCGAATTTTCTGAATCTTTTCTGCTTTGCTTTGATATTTAGCACTAGGCACAAATTACCCTGAAGAGCGAAGAAGTAAAAGTAGCTTTGCAAAGCTGAGTTAGTTTATATTTCTTCTAAAACCATGGAATCAAAAGGCGATCGATTAGCTCTGATGTTGGGTGACCTTTGACTCTTCAAATCAACATTGCCTGCCTGGGAAAGGTCAACTCGGTCAGTTCTTTTGCCAAGATCAAGCATGAAAGAGAAGATATTTCTTTAGTAGAAGGCTATAGAGAAACTTGAAATGCTTTTCAACCTCCCCCACTTTTTTTTTTACAAAAAAAAGGAAAAGTAGAAGTTATTTCAAGGAAATGCAAGGTAACTAAAAATTCAAAAGCATAGGAATAAAGGTGATTGCATCATTGATCAGCATCTAAGCTTCATCTGCTTAATTTCTCTTCCATTTTATTAGTGCTAAGGATGAGAATAACTGTTATTTCTGATAGACATTTGCATTTTATTCATAGTTGAACTTGGCCATCTTAGGAGGTGTTTACTTGTAACGTTGGGGTGGTTCTGGTCAGCAGAAATGTACATGCAAAGAGCAGAGAAGCAGTCAAGCTGCTGGAGTCCATGTGGATGCACTGATGAACCTGGAATCTCACAGGAGCCGCTGCAGAAAGCCCAGTGGGCAGCGTGGGAACAGGAAGGTGATAAGGAAGTGTTTCTGTCCATGCGATGGCCCCTGCCTTCAAGGCTCTCACCTGCAGCCATCTGTGAGCATAAACATCCAGACCCTAGCACTCTCTGCAGGTCAGGTTTCCTTGCTTCTACGTGGCTTGAGCAGTTTATAGTTGATTCTCATTCTTCACAGCAGTTAACTTCCAAAAAGTTGCCACGAATGCTAGATTAATGAATACTAAATTACTGCTTCCAGGGAAAATAGCAGGATAGCTTCCTATGAACCTCTAGTCACAAGATTTTCGTTAACTGGTAAGTAATAAACTTGCTTTATGTGTCTTTCTGTTTCACGACACCATACTTAATACGTATCTCTGATTCATGAACGCTGAGCTCACAGCCAGCAGAGCTGTCACTCACACTTGAGCCAAGCTCCTCTAACTCACAGTCATTCTCCATCGGCCACATCTCAGCCTTCCTGCATGCAGGAACATTAGACAGCACTTCATCACTACACTTGGGAACCATTCCAAACTTCGAAATCACCAACAAAGAGCACAAAATGCAAAAAATGTGGTATGAACTGGACTGCAAAAGGCACTTATTTATAGTATGACCACTGAAACAAGAAGCGGGGGTGTCGCTCTGCTTGACCTCAGGTGAGATCATGAGCATCCTACGACTACATGTTTTGTTGCTCTGTGCACACCCAAGTATGGTAGAGAAAGCACCAGGACTATTGATTCTGGGGCCCCAAGCAAATGCCGTGAGTAGGAGGATTGGCAGGTAAGGAAATAACCGGCAATGAGGATTGACTGTATCTGACTTCATAGCTCGCATAGCCTCAGCCTCTCTATTTTAACACCGAATTTGTGGGAGAGGATCTGATCTGCTCCACTTGGATCCGAATGCAGTCAGCTGTGGCTGGCAGCAGGCAGGGATGGGCAGCTTGATAGGGAAGGGCCCTTCCTCCAGGACTGTTAAGGCCAGAGCTATACTTCAGCAGGAAGTGTGGCTGAGGAGGAAGAAACTGATGCTCCTGGCACATGGGTTAATGGCAGAGCCCTTCATCTTTTTGCACTGCTTAGAAAGATGTACTTATCACCCTAAATACTGAGTGAGTGTTAGAGGCCAAAAGGGACAGGACTGCATTTTTGTAACTGACCGTACGGTTAACCTTGGAACAATGCAGGGGTTGGGGCACTGACCACCACACAGTAGAAAATCTGCATGTAACTTTTGACTCCCCCAAAACTGTGACCAGCACCCTACTGTTTGCCAGAAGCCATGCCAATAGCATAAAGAATTGATTTACAAATATTTGTATGTTACAGTATATAATACTTACAATAAAGTAATCTAGAGAAAAAAATGTTACCATGAAAACCATCAGGAAGAGAAAATATATTTGCAATTTATTAAGTGGAAGCGGGTCATCATAAAGGTATCTGTTCTCAAATTGTTCATGGTGAGTAGGCTGAAGAATGGGAAGAGGTCTTGCTGTTTCAGGGGTGGCATTCATGGAAGAAAATTCACACATGAGTGAACCCGGACAGTTCAAATACGTGTTGTTGAAGGGTCAGCTGTAGTTTCTCACTTTTTCTTGTCACGTAAGTTGTCATGGGAACCAAGAGAAAGGTAGCTCACAAGCTGTACTGTTGGAAACAATGTGCCTGCCTCTCTGGGACCTTGACTCCACGTCTGTAGGATGCTAATGCCAGTCCTCTGGGTTCCTGTGAGGATCAGTCGAAAGCTTTCCACCTTCCAAGTCTATACAGCTATGAGACACGGGACCGGTGGAGCTGGGGCTTCTGACCACTATACTGTGACAATGGTTACTTATAGCCTTGGCAGCAAATAAAAACAAAAAGGCACTGAAGATACTTTACCCTGAGACTCTACCAGGAGTACTTCTATGGACAAGATAATGGCCATAGCTACACTGTGTCTGACCCTCTCTTCTTTGACTGGGTTGTGGCCAAGGCTTCTGCATAAGGTACACTCCGCACCCCAAGGGTGGAATGATGAATGAAACCTCTATACCACAAAGATGAAGAGGGGGTAAAGTAAGAGAATTTATGTCTTTTTCTTCCTTGCATCAACAAAGAGGCTTTGGAATTTCCAAAACTGATTTCTTTCTGGGCTGTGCATGCAGAAGAATGGAGAGAAAGGCCCTCCCTGGGATCCTCCAAGCTCTCAAGACTGAGATTTAAACATGCAGGCACAGATATAAATACACGTTGACTGATGCCACACACCGTTTCAGGCAGCCCACCTGTGCAGAGCTGGGTGGTCTGGCGGAGGGGCACCGGGAGGGTCTGGCGGAGGGGCACCGGGAGGGGCTGCCTGCTCACTGGGGTTCTGGCATGGTGGCAGAGTTCACAACGGGATTTCATCCCAGAACTAGGATTGTCACACATACATAAAGTTACAAACAAGAGCAATAATATGCTGAGCTAGTCACAATTCAGCAGGGCTCTGTAAGTTTTGTTTGTTGGAGTCTACTATAGTCTGATGCTGTTTTCACCAAAATTCACATTGAAACTTAATCCCTGGAATAAGAAGTGGGGCCTTTTGGGGAAGTGATTAAGTCATGAGGACCGGAGGGAGCCAGCTCAGGACCGTCTTTGTCCTTGCAGCCTTTGGGACACCCCAAGGCACCATCTTGGAAGCAGAGGTGAGTCCTCACCAGTCACAAATCTGCTTGGTGCCTTGATCTCAGATTTCCTGGCCTCCATAACAGTGATAAATAGATTTTTATTACTTATAAATTACCCAGCCTCAGGTATTTTGTCATAGCAGCACGAAAAGACTAAGACAGAGTCAGGTATTTGTCTCACCAAAATCTCAGATGGGATGACAAAGAAATCAAGTCTGAAAGCTGCTCAAAATCTTGTCCACCCTCAGTGACAGAGGCAGTCCTCAAATTCATGAGATGTACTGTTCAAAAATTGTGCTTGAAGGTCACCTGTCCCAATGTTTATAACAGATCTGCATGTCATAAACAATGAGAAGCCCCCTTTTCTTTTCACATTTAAGCTTCTGCATATTTGGGGATTTCCCTCTGTAATATGCAGCTGAACGTAATAATTAATACTGGCCAAGGATCAAATAATGGCAAATGACAAAATGTGGTGCAGGCTTTCCAACACGACAGCTCATTAAGAAGAGTCTAAAATGACTGGAAGGATAATGTTTGTTTTCTATTATTGTTATAATACTTTATGTTCTGGGGTACATGGGCAGAATGTGCACGTTTGTTACATAGGTATACACGTGCCATGGTGGTTTGTGCACCCATCAACCCGTTGTCTACATTAGATATTTCTCCTAATGCTATCCCTCCCCTAGCACCTCACCCCCCGACAGGCTCTGGTGTGTGATGTTCCCCTCTCTGTGTCCATGTGTTCTCACTGTTCAACCCCCAGTAATGAGTGAGAATACGTGGTGTTTGGTTTTCCGTCCCCGTGTTAGTTTGCTGAGAATGATGGTTTCCAGGAGAAGCTCCATTTTTAAGAGCAAGCTCCAGCTTTTGTTAAGTTTCTTCTCCTAGGACCCCTCCCTACTTCTGGGGGTCTAGGTCTCTTGCTTCTCCTGCCCTGCCAGCTGTGATCTGCTCCTCCTCTTGAGAGGGCTGGTGTGGCAATACCTTCCCCAGGGACTCACCTCCACTCAACTCCTGGCCATCCTGAGAACAAGGTGGCTTAGCCTTTAACGTTATGCTTTTCTTCCAGAATTACTATGTATCCGAAGTTAGAGGGAAAAAAGTGTTGTTGTTCTCCTTTCAAAAAGCAAAGCCATATTTGGGCTTGATAATCCCAAGGCAAATCTCTAAGCTGCCAGCCCACAGCCTGTGGCACATCTGAAGCAGGAAGGATGCTGGCTGGACACAGCTGGGAATAGAAAAGTTCTGTGAATTGACAGAGCACTGCCTTCCTTGCTCAGGTCACCCAGTGAGCAAGTGAGGTCCAAGTCCCCTGGGCTGGGGGAGAGAGGACACCGTGAACAGTCTCTTGTCAAGCCTATTCCGAGAGAGGGGACGTATCTGGATTAACATTTTACTGAGATGCCTCAAGACCTGGACTTGGGTATGCTCAGTTTAGAAGCTGGAAAACAGAAGCGGAGAGGACCAATAACAGATTTTGCTATCTCCAAGGCTGATGCAGTATTCAAGCACTTTTAGCACGGCCCCAAGTACCTGGAACTCTCCCCACTTTCACAATCTCAGCACCCCTCTTCCTCTCTTGGCTCCCCAGAACCTCAAGACCCAGTAACTAAGGGGTTCAGAAGGATTTAGCTGGAAGCTGTGTCCCTTTCTCATAGATCCATTTCTGAACCATATCAGTTAATTCTTTTGAATATCACCCTTGTCTCCTACAAAATATTGCCTTGGAGGGCACAGGTACTTGATTCACAGAACATATTGCAGAAATTGAATTGTCTGCAGCTGAATGACGAGGAAGCTGGAAATAAAGAGATGATATCAGGGACATCCGTGGAGTGGAGGGCTTGGTAGTCGTCTTAACGGAGAGGGTGTCTCTGCTCTCCACAGTCCTCCCTAGAGGATTCTCACCCAGTCATGACAGCTGAATGGGAAATAGCACAGGGACACCACAATTACTTGGCAAGAATGGATGGCACAGGGAACAGGGGATGATTTATAAATCCTTCTGTGAGCAGCAAGCCGTCTTCCCATCATCTTTACAGCTGACTCCCCCAGCTCTTAGAGACCCGTGATAGCAGCATCATGATCACCTCCCTGCATTCATCCCTTGCACTTTTGTAATGTGGGAAAGAGAGATTAATTGTATGCTGAAACTCTTCAACAATTTGCTGAACCTCTGCATTCCTGACATTAATCTTTCCCCAAGTGCCCTACCATTAACTTGAAAAATCAACCGGGCAAAACCTTAGAGTAGGTTCATGCAAATGAAAATACATAAATAGTGTGCAGAGATGGTGCAGGGATGGAGACGGAGAGGGCTGCCGGCTGCGGGAGAACCTGTAGAAAAATGATACATGAAGCTTTTTTTCCTGAATACTTCACCCACAAAACATGTTGTTTATCCACAACCCTGTTCTATTTCATTAGAATCGTTTACTTTGGGCCTGGACCTGCTAAAAGCATGAAAAGCATTTCCACTTTCAAGTTGTTTTCAAAGTATGCAAATAAAAAAGATCACTTTTCTTCATCTGTCTCCAAAAGAAAATCTCTTTTCTCTTATTTGTGGGATTCAGCAACTAGCCACCTTTTCCTAGATTTTCTTCAATTTGAGAAGAAAATAAAACACACTTGTTTTGAATGTTCCCACATCATAAATGTTCTCATTATGCCAAATTTGACTACTACTCTTACGAAATATAAAATTGGCTAGAGAAATATTTTCGTTTTTGAAGTTTTGAATTTATTTATTTTTTTAAATAAGACCCTTCTACATGTAGATTTATTCTTATGTAAGTCGAGCTCCTGATCTGTGGTTACATCATGATAACCAGCCAGATAGAGAAACAGAGTCTCTGTCAAGGAGGAAATGGCCCTTGAGTGGGGTTCACAGGTATAGATTTCGCCCCTGAGGTGTCCCTGGATGGCAGAAGCAGGTGTATGGCTTTGCCCTGGTCAAGCCTCTGTTTTCTCTCTTTGTAGCCCCAATTGTGATTCAGGTCTTAAGCTACAGAGTTCAATGTTGAATGTTGGTAGTTTGGGAATGAAAAGTGAGAATGTGCCCATCTTTCTACTGACTACTTTTGTCCCAGATCTTTAAAAAAAAATCTGCACTAAGATGGATCTCCCTGGAATGGAGTGTCACCTGCTTCCACATCCATACCCACCAGTTCCCTGAGTCAGGTAGAGGGAAGAATGCATGGTTCAAATCAAACCAGGTTATATGAACAGACAGAATTAGAGATTCCTGAAAAGGAAAACTCAGGGATTTGCTAAGATCATTTTTTTTTAGATTTAGTTGAAAGTTAAATATATAAATCATATAAAACCTGCAATGTTTGTGCTAGGAACAAAATTTAAAGTGGAATTTAAAATGAAAAGTGATTCACCATTGATCATACTTTTTTCTTTGTAAATTGTAAGTGATTGTAAGATCAAGAAAGTTGAAGCTTAGAAAGGCTTGGATTTAAGTAAAAATACAGCCAGGGCTTTTTTTTTTTCAATTATTCATTCAATTAATATTTATTGAGAGCCTCTAGCATGCACATCTCACTCAAGGTAAACAGTTGAGAAGCTTATAATTTAGACAGCCCAAAACAAATACTTGAATAATAGATAATATAATTACATATTAACAGGTCGCATGTAGAACCTCCAAGAGCAAACCTTCTTTTCTTGAGTTTGCTAATGTCTGTAGCTAGGAATAACAACAAAAAAATGATTAGAGTCTTCGTGATTACAGATTTGTTTGAACTTTGATTGCTAACTAAATTAATAATTTATTTTTATAAGCTAACTGTCCAGCTTAAAGTCATTTGAGCTTATGTGCAAGGCAAACATGTTTGAATTTTTAACACTTTTTATGTAGTATTAGGGAACTCTATTTGACAAATTTAGTAGAACCATCATTAATCTACATAGATTATTTTCTTAAACTAAAAGCAATGATTAATATTCATTAAGTGCCAGGCAGTTTACACACACACACACACACACACACACACACACACACACACAGTTTATCCTTCTAAACAACCTTATGAAGGGCATACTATTAACATCTGCATAAAAACTAACAAAGTTGATGATGCATTGCAGTGAAAGTGTAAACAGAGTTTTTCTTTTGCAAGGAACTTAGGGATGGGGGTGATCCTCAGTGACACACTTATCATTTACTTACTGCACGGGAAGCCCTCAGGGTATAGAGATGATCGAGACCCGATACTTGCTCTCCAGCTTACCTTCAAAAGAGAGAGATAGACATGTAAACGGGGGCACTGAAGGAGGTGAAGACACAGTGCTGGAAATCTCAAAGAGGGAGTGGGGCATGTGATTCCACCTCGAGCCTTCACAGAACAGTGACACCTGGATTTTCTTGGTTTGATTTTTATCTAGAAGGCGGCCTTGACAAGCTGAAGCCATGTCTAAGCACTCCCCGAGTTCTGACAGTGTACTTGAGGCCACATGGTGATTATTGTTGTGATCTCACAACCAAACAAGTGGTGATCTGTAGTCCCCTTAGCAAGTAAGGAATGACATTGCTAGTTACATTGCATCTACTGGAAAGATCTTGGCCAGTACTGTGAGAAGCTTGGCCATGTACTGTAAAGATCTTGGAAGCAGAGAATAGCAACAAAGTCCTCATGTTAAAAGCAGAAGAGACTAGAGGTTTCTGGACACAGAATAAAACCTCCTTCTATTTGCCTCTTACTCTGTTCAAGAAAATCCATCAGCAACAGTCCATGACATTGACTCAGTACCCAGAGTACATTTTGAGGGACTAACCATGCCAGGACCTATTGAGCACTTCATGACAGCAGCGTGTTGGGAGTAAGAATTATGGATGGTGCAGTCCAAAAACATGAGTATGTGTGTGTGATTTAACAGCTTCAAATAGTAGTGTGTGCTATATGCATGCCAACATAACTTACCTAGGACTCAAGCTAATCTCATAACATGCGACATGCATTCACACACATGCTCATGTCTAAAATTAGGTACATTCTATAGTTGTTCATGTATACTAGCTCTAGAACGGGTAAGGCTGAATTCTTTCCCCAAAACACACTGTATCATAGACTTTTGATAGAATTTCAGGCATTTGTGAATCGTTAATAATCATCCTAAGTTCAAAAACGTGCCTACCTTGACCATGATATTCAAATCATGAATTCCCGAAGGCTCATGGAGTTGGCTGTTCCTGGCCATCATCTTAAAGCATGCTGTGCATCTTAACTGCCTAAAGAATATGTCTAAGGCAAATATTTCATCATTAACCCTATAAAATTTATCAGATGACTGAGCATAGGCTTCATAAAAGATTCATAGTAATCATAAGAAGAGTCAAAATTCCAGCTAGAATGCATAAATAACCTCTATGAGATGGGAAACAAAAACTCCTCAGCCTTGCAGCCCTAGGGGACAGATGTCACTTGATTGCTCACAGCTTGGACACTACATTCTTTATCTGCAGGAGAGATGTTCATTGAAAGCCCCCAGATGATGCTCCTTCCTGCACCAGGGAAAGTTTAAGAATTGCTGAGCCACAGTGAGAATACACAATGGCTGCAAGAGATTCTCTTCCCAGACTCCTGGTGCAGGGATTTGAGAAGCTGTCAGGAAGAAAAACGATACTATTTTAGTCTCTCCATAAATAAGATTGGTATGGTGTGCTTTTATTATATTATTTGAAATGAATTTATTATATTCTTAGAAATTAAGACCCTTTATTCACATGCTAGTATAGAAATCTTTCTGAAACAAGTGTTGGTGAGGATGTAGGGAAATTGAAACCCTCATACTTTGCTGATGGGAATGTAAACTAGGGCAGCCACATTGGAAAACAGTTTGAAAGTCCCTTGAAATGCCAAGCATAGAGTTAACATATGACCCAGTAATTCTACTCCTAGGTATAGACTCAAGAGAATTGAAAACTTATGTCTGCACAAAACCTTGTACACAAATATTCTTATCAGCTTTATTCAGAATAGCTAAATTGGAAACAGTGCAAACGTTCATCAACAGATGGGTGGATAAACAAAACGTGGTTTATCTGTGCAATGGAATGTTATTTGACATTTTATAGAAAGAATGAAGCTCTGATCCATGCTCCAACACAGATGAACCTCGAAAACACTATGCTAAGTGAAAGAAGCAGTATTAATAGGCCACATGTTGTATAATTCTATTTATAGGAAATGTCCATAATAGGTAAATCCATAGACACGGAAAGTTGAGTAGTGGAGGCCAAGAGCTTTGGGGATAGTGGGGAGGGACTGATAAAGTGCTTTATTTTGAGATAATGAAAAATAGTGTTAATGGTTTTACAATTCTGTGAATAAACTAAAAATCACTGAATTATACCCTTTAAAGAATGCATTTTATGATAGGTGAATTACATTTCAATAAAACTGTTATAAAAAATATTTTTAAGCTCTTTTAGATCATTCAAAACTTCATCCTGATTAATTCCTATAAATGATCACAATCTAAGTAGTTGTTTTGAGATGTGTTTGGCTTTTAGATGAAATAAGATCAATTTTTAAGATAAACAAAGACAAACACTCAGAAGTGATTTTTTCACGTGTGTTGAAACTTTATGTTTTCAAGCATCTGAAGAGAATCATCCATAAATGAATCAGAATGATAATAGATAGTTTTTGCAATACTATCACAGATGGTCTTATTTAAACACTTTCCAGTGATGATAAATACAGAAGCTTATAGAGTTACATAACACAAGATTCTGGTTGGGATATGAGACCAGCTGAACAAGTTACCTGAGGGAACGTTTCGTATTTGTCTTTGTGTTTTCTTGGGCATACACTATATGCTAGTTAAGGGAGGATTAAATGGGTTATCACCTTATAGCTGTGCCTTCTTGAGGGGCACAGTATGTGCTAGTTAAGGGAGGATTAAATGGGTCATTGTCTTATAGCTGTGCCTTTTTGAAGGGAACAGTATCTGCTAGTTAAGGGAGGATTAAATGGGTTGTCACCTTAGAGCTGTGCCTTTTTGAAGGGCACCTTCAACCAGCAGTAAAATAAACATCTTTTATTGAGTTAAGGCAATTTTAAAGGACAGTCCATTCTGGAATGCAGTTGACGCTGGGTACATGTTTCGTGAACAAATATTTGAAGTTACATATATGTGAATGGACCAACATGGAGTATATAAACGTGGATTTCAGAGCTGACTCCCTTAGTAGTGCTAAAGTTCACTTCTCCTTTCATTTCCAATATAAGCATTGAAATTTTGAAGCATTTTTATCAAATGAAATATCTAAAAATATTTGTGGTTTGGTTTACGTACAGAATGCATCCCAAAGGATTCTTTTGATATCTAAGTCTATAATCATTGATGTTAAGAACTTAACAATAAGACATGACACCATGTAATAGTCCTCTGAACCAAAAATGAGGACAATGCTTCCTGAAAAGTAATTATTTTGGAGTAAAACCTAGTTCTCAGTTACCTCATGTGACTATAAAATACCTTTACAGGAATAAAAAAGTATTGAGACAGCACAGGGAATTTCATCAGTCTATGATAATTGGTTTTCTCTTATAAGCTCAGTTAAACCAATATTCCATATATCTGTGCCTATGTATATGTGTGTGTGCCTGTGTGTGTGTGTGTGTGTGTGTGTGTGTGTGTGTGTGTTCATGTATTTTCCCCAATAGGGTAACAGTTTGGGAATGTATATTGTTTGCAGAAGGTAAAGGGAGTGGAATGGAATGTTGTTACTGAATATTATACTCTTTATTGATTGAGATTCCTTTGACATTTGAGTTCACTGTCCATTTTTGAATATACTTTTAGCAAAAATGCAAAAATCACCAGGCTTCATTTATTTCATTGTATTGACTTGGCTGAGAGTTATTTGCATCTGACAATTTGCTGATTTAAAGAACATGAAGGCCATTATCACTGGACTTTCTCTGAAATAACCAGCACACAGAGACTGGATTCATACTTCCTGTTGTCTCCATTGGCTTGAAGAAATCAGTGCTCAGCACCTGAGAGGGCAGAAATGGCAAGTCAGATTAACTGACTTTTAAAGGTTTTGAGACTTTCTTATTGATTAAATTATGTGGATTTGCACACTCTAAGATCAGATAAAAAGTGAGAACATCAGGTTTCTCATAGGGAAATTCTGAAGTTCAAGTGTAAAAATGTTACAATATTGGTCAATATCACATTGTTTTACGTGTGAAAAAATACTACACAGTCTGTTAACGCTTACTTCTTGAGTTTAAACAGGTATTCTAGTTTTGCTTCATAATGTAGCATGCTCTCTTCATCCTTTGACAGCTCATCATATCTCATAATAAAATGAGAGACCTTCAACTTCATTCTCAATCCAGTTCATGAACTAATCCAGTTCATGAACTCTCCTGTCCAGCCAAACTCTCTAAATTAATTCTTGACCATACTGCCTCCATTTCCTCTTGGCATTTTCTTCCCCCAAAAATCTTACTAGCCATTCCTTAATCTAAAATCTACTTATTTCTGTACAGTGGCTTCTGAACACTGTAAGTATCTATCCTTGCTCTGAACTCCTAACATTTATTATCTGTATCAGACATATGGCATGCACATTTACAACTTTGTGTTGAAGTTAAACATGAGCATATTTATTCCCAGTGCTAGATTATGAATTCTTAGAGGTCATCGACCACCCAGATTGATTTTTGCAAGGTACTTCATGCATAGTAACCTTACAGTGAATGCTTGTTGACTGAATGAGTGAATGAGAAGAGATTAACATTGAGGCAGTTACTCATCTAAGAGGTGTCCAAATAGTGAATGATTAAACAAGGAGCAGTAACTCACACTGTTCTTCCTTTTGACCTATGCTGTTGTTTTGGTAGCCGAGATTCTCTTGTCACTAAGTAATCAGATATATGGATATTCTCCCTTGAGGTGTGCTTGGGAAGGACTTTGTCTCAAAAAGTAGAGTACAGATCTGACACTAGATTGCTCTTGTTTTGTTTTCTTTTTCTTTTTTCTTTTTTGCAAAGAGGCATACTATTCATGTAATTCTGGTCACAAAACAGCCATGCCCTCTTAAAATGCTTTTTTTGAAAATTTCACTCTAGAATACTTAAAACTCACTGGGTATGAATCTATTTATCCTGGCTTAACAATGGATTTGATATTGTGACTGAAATTGCAATATTGGTCTCTCACATGTAACAGATGTCACAGCGACAGAGCCATGATATTTCAGTAAGTGGCACGAGCACATTCAGCCTGATAGATTGTTTTCAAAAGGTTCCAACACTTTGTACCAGACCACTCTGGTACAAAGGGTCAAACACAGTCCAAACAATTGCTTGACAATAATAGGTACAGAGGACTTGTGTCCTTGGTGAATGATTAATCAGAAGCTATCATAAACAAAAGTGTTCTATACGTGTGATAAACAGGGTTGTAAAAGAGCACAGGAAATACAGAGGAAAATCACATCTTTCGAAATTAAACATCAGTCATAAGACAGCTGGCTTTCAATTTTTGAGAGGTTTTCATTCAACACTTTGAGTGAAGCTAGAGTAGCATGCCATGTCAGCACCCCCAAGTTGGTAATATATATGCACCCATCATTAAAATGCAACCTTTGAATTCTTATGTGTTGCTTTCATTCTATACTCCATTCAGCAGATTATTTTATACACTGTCATTCCCAGAAGCCTCTGTAATGGGCCATTATGGTTTCTCTCTTATATTTTCTCTTCTCGTGCAAATGAAAGAGCAATTAGCCATGACAATCAGTAAGCAGAAAGACTGTCAAACCCATTTTGAGAAAATAAAAACAAAACACATCGTTATATAGCCTAAGAATAAATGTATGACTCTATGTTTTTAAAAAAGAAACTCTTCCTCCCCACAGATGTGCAGGAATGTATGTAGCCAGATGCATGTGGCCATCCCAAGACCCATGTCTTCTTGGAAGATGATGCAAATATTTTCCACTAATTTTGCTGCAGCACAAAACATTTCTGAAGTTTAACTTTAGAAATTATACTGAGGATCACTTTACAAGTTGCATAAGGAAACAGTTTTCTTCCTCAGCTTAGGAGTCGGTTGTGATAATGACAGGGTTTTGAGCACCTGTCTTGGTACAAAAGAGGAAGGAAAATGAAGTCTATAGTACAGGCAAGTAGATGACTGCAATAAGGAAAATCTGTGGACCAAACCAGAATGTGGGCTTCCTCAGTGACTTACAGAAATTACCATGACAATGGGGAGAAATGGGCCTAGGTAATGACTGTGCTTTCAAGCTGTCCCGGGCAGTACAATAGAAATGCTTGAGAAATGGTTTCCCAGACTTGCCCGTGGGAAGAGGAGAGAAGGAACTACTCTGGCTGTTTCTCCCTACATCGTTTTTATCCCTACCACTGTGGCCCATGCCTCAGGTTCTGCAGACAGTAAGAAACAAACAGCAACAAAACATCATCTCTGGAGCTTCTGGAGGTGAGGGCAAGATACACCGTGGAAGCCTGGAAAGCAAAAGAAATAAAGAAACAGAAAGACACAAAATATCAACCCACATGTCCTCTAACGTCTTTCTTTATGTTTCAGAATAATCCTTTTTGTTTCTTTAAATTCCAGAACCCATACTCCCTTCCCTTTTTCCCTCTTACAAATACAGGCCTGAAGGAGCTATAGGTGAGCTTTCCGAAAGGGAGCAGCCTCTGCTTCATGTTTTAGCCCTGCCATCGGCACGGGCTCCCCAGTGGGTACACACACCCAGGCGCCATCCCCACAGGGTCACTCTCTTGCTTGGCCTCTACCATAAGCCCAGTCTCTTGACCAGATACTGCTCTTGCCACCCTTCTGTCCTGCTGAGGCTAGAACATGGAGGCCAAAGCCCATGAGTTTCAAAAAGATATTGTAGGTGCTGTGATTTGTCACTGTTTTATGCTTAAGTTCTCCATACAACATTCCTTTGTGAGGTCTCCAGTTCTCTAGGATTCTTCCTGCTGGAGACAACCTTTATTTATTTTTGTCATACTGTAAGTTCTGGGGTACAGGTACAGAATGTGCAGGTTTGCTACATAAGTATACACGTGCCACAGTGGTTTGCTGCACTCATCACCCTGTCATCTACATGACGTATTTTTCCTAATGCTATCCCTCCCCTAGCTCCCACCCCCCAGTGCGTGATGTTCCCCCTCCCTGTGTCCATGTGTTCTCATGGTTCAACTCCCACTTATGAGTGAGAACATACGGTGTTTGGTTTTCTGTTATTGTGTTAGTTTGCTGAGAATGATAGTTTCCAGCTTTATCCATGTCCCTGAAAAGGACATGAACTCATCCTTTTTTATGGCTGCATAGTATTCCATGGTGAGAGGACCTTTAAACAAGAGAATGCATGTAACTCATTTAGTGCAGGGCCCAGGGCATAGCCAGAACTCATTTAATAAAGTATTCTTCCTTCTGAAAGCTCAGATAAGCATCAAATGATACTGACCTCATTGATATCAAATTTACCCCAAATAACTTCCACTCACTGAATCTAGATGTAGCCACTGCAACCCTACAAAACCAGAACAATCCCTTGAAAATTACTGCATGTCTACTTTTGTCCATGTCAAGTAGATTCATTTTCAGCTGCTCCTCATGAGATATGATTATTTTCCTCTGATTGTGTTCCAGTTTATTTTTACCTACCAGCCAAGTGTTTTAAAATTATATTTTGGTGTACTGCTTTTTAAAGTGGGTGTGCCTGTGTGTGTGTTCTGTATGTGTAATCACACTGTTAAACTATTTTGTAGCTTTTTAAATGTATGCTTCTCTTCCTTAAATGCTCTTATACTACACTCTTAATTATTCTTGTTAATAATCATGATAGGAGCAAGTATGTGATGAATTCTAGCTACAGAACACACACTCCACCAAATAAATTTCATTCGTGTCAAGCCTCTGAGGTAGGCCCATGGATCATCAGCATTTTACAAATGAAAACCACAGTCAAGTTGAGGCGTATGCAGGCTCGAAAGCCACCCAACTTCATCAGGAAGTAAAGGACAGAGCCAAGATCCAAACACAGATACAGCCAGCTCCAGAGCCCACACTCTTTCCTGCCTTCTGTTTTACCTTTCTAGTTCTTCTTTGGCTGAAAAGTCCTTTGTGTTATCTTTTATTCTTTTATAACTCCAGCACTTTGGAACTTTAGCCCTGTGGTAGTATTTTCAGAGTCCTGTCTTTTTCTCTCGTACTCATCTTCAGGGGTATGTCTATCTTTTAAAATAATGTACATGAACTGCAAGCAGCCTTGGCCCATGGAGCTGCTGGCAGCCAGCCTCCTGTCTTTGGGCACTTCCCACTCTTCTCCATTTGCATGAGAACCTTGTTGGGAAGGATTCCTGTCCAGCCTCATTGCATGGAATCTTCCTCCCTGTCCCTGGAAACTTTCCAACAGCCCTGATGTGTGATCGGTTGCATGTACGACTTTGGAAAGCGTTTGCTTTTTGGTTGCTGCCACCAAAGGATCTATTTCTTCCCCTTTATCGACTAGCAGACAACATCAATGCTTTTTCCAAAACCAGCATGATGAGCTGGTACCTGGCCAAATGCTCCGTTCAGTCTGGCAGGTGGAGAGGTGGTCTCTAGTCCTTCCTCCATCTTGCCTCTGTGTGATTTACAGGTAAACCAGGATCACAGCATCAAACTTTCGCTTTTCCTTCTTCCAGTGAGTGATTTTTGATCCACTCTCTTCCATGTTAATACAACCACTGATTTTCACTGAGATCCTGACCAACTTGCTCCAGCTTGTGAGTTCTCCAAAAGCACAACTCCATCTTCTCCCTCAGTGCTTGTGTCTCCTAGGGCTTACATAACTAAATACCATGAACTGGGTTCTGGGGGCCAGGAGCCCCAAATCAGAGTGTCAGGGGGCCATTCCCCTCTGACACTGATTAGAGTCCTACCTTGCCTCCCCAATTCCTGGGAATTCTGCCTCTGCCCTCCCATGCATTGCCCTTCTCTATCATCTCCCTTTTTTCTACTAAAGGGACACCAGTCCTGTTGGGTTCAGACTCATTCTAATGCCCTCTTCCCAACCTGACTACATCTGCAAAGATCTTCTTTCCAGTTAGGTCACATTCACAGGTGCTGAGAGTTTTAAGATTTCAACATCTCTTTTGGGAAGACACAATTCAACTCATGACAGTTGGGAAACCTGTTTCATTTTTAACAGTGCAAAGTTTTCTGCCACCATTTTCTAGTCATAAATCCCACCATGCCAAAGCTCAATGTAATTAATTTGTAGAATTGCTTTTGCCACCCTAAATTGTAATCTCAAATTTGCATTTTGAATTATGCATTGGCTATTGGCCAATAGACATATGGGTCCACTCGTTTATTTTGTTTGTTTGGTTTGGTTTTCCTTACCTACGTGTGTCGAGGAATTATCATTTCCCTCTACACATCCTTCTGCATTACACTGAGCAGCGGCTTTGTGCCAGGCAATGTTCTAGGTGCTCAGGGATCAATGAGGACTAGAGCTGGTGCAGTCTTTTCTCTCATGGGGGTTAAGATCTAGCAGCAAACACAGACATTATACAAGCACGAAAGACAAATGCAGAGAGTTCTGGACATGGCTGTAGTCCTTCCTAAATCTGTGACTATGGACCAATCGCCTAACTTCACTGTGCCTCCGTTTGCTCATCTGTTGAAAGGTCATACTATCAGTAAACATTTCACAGCGTTATTGGAAGACTTGACTAAGTGAATTCATATGAAATTCCCAGAACACATCCATTCACAGTAAGTAGTCTCTAAGTGTTCGTTATTATTATGCTAGAAAGGCCTACGTTCATCTGGGGACAGAGAAACCCTCCCTGCAGAAGTGTAGGCAAGCTGAGCCGGAAGGCTAAGTGGCACTCAGGGAAAGGGAGAGGAGGAGAGAAGAGGACTTTTTACATAAACTGATTAGGAGAGGAAGTGACACTCAGGGTGTTTTCCAGGGTTTTATCTGAGTGCTGTGTTTGCTGCATCCTTGATTGTTCACAGGCCCCAGAGATAAGCCCTTCTTCAGGCACATACTCCTGTCTCATGTGTCTCTCGCAAAAGACCACCCAAAGTTACCCTCTGACGCTTCTTTTTGTCATCTGTACAACTTCACCAAGCACTAACACACCTATGAGAGGCTGCCAGCCCTTGTCTTCAGCACGGAATTCTCCAGGAACCCTGCATGGAGAAGAGAGGACCTGTGTACATTCTGAATATCACCCTCTGGAAACAGCGCTACCAGGACACACGTTGGTGAGGCCTTCTCTTGGTCTCTGGTTCTTTTCTCTTCTTGCATGATTGTAGATGCCTGCAGCATACCAGGTTGAGTTATTTCATCCTAGGATTCCTGCCATCTTGTGAAACTCAGGCCATGGTAGGACCATTCAGTCCTCTGCACTATGGTGTCCCACATACTTCATCTCAGGAAGCCTTGTCTTGGAAGGATACATCAGAGGACATTCATCAAAAACCACAAATCTTTCCTGCTGATTTCAGTCCTCTATAACTTTCAAGTAAGGATCTGCAGTCTTTTCTGCAAAGGGCCAGATAGTAAACATTTTAGACCTGTAGGCTATAGTGACCTCTGTCACACTCAATACTGGTGTTGTAGTGAAAAAGTAGCCAGAGGCCGCATCTTCATTAACAAGCAAGGTGTGTTCCAATAAAACTTTATTTATAAAAACACTGAGCCAGCAGGATTGGCCTATGGACCACAGTTTGCCTCCCCTTGCCTTAGACTATAACATTTCCTTTGGAAAATCAAAGCTGTTATCCAACGTGGAACCATTGTGGATCCATGCTTAAGTTTAATACAGTTAAAACCAAACTCTCTTTTCTACTAAAATTAGCTTCCACCCCAGATTTCCCTATTTCTGGCAATGACAGCAACACTTTCCAACTCATACACGTTCAACAACATGGAGTTGAATATTTGATTCCTCCTCTCCATGAACTGCCATATTTCTCACATCTGTATATTTCTATTTTCATAGCTGTCATATCTTATCACTTCACATCAGGTATTTATTTTCTTGGCTTTTGGACTGACAGATTTGCCTTCAGTTCTGTTTTGTTTTTCCATCTTTAGTATGGCTTTGGGGTCAATTATTCCTAAAAAATGTTGTTGTTATCAATCCTTTACTCTTCAGTCATCCTGACCTACCAAACTCTGACTGCAGTCTGCCTTCAGCTTCTACCTAGGTCTCACCATGGCATTTTCCTCTGACAAGGAAGTCCACTTTGCTTTGTGCTCACACCCTGTTCTTTGGCTCACATTATTTCCTCTGTTCAAGATGACCTTTCATCCACACGGCAACTCCCCACTGTGTCCATTCGCAAAAGCAGAGCTCAGTTCTGGCCTTCTCCCTGACACTCATGGGCCCATTCCGTCCCATAGTCTCAACTGTGCCCACGTCTCCCACCTCTGGACTCTTGTAGAGCAGGTCGTCTCTTAGACTCACTTGGTACGTCATCACATACCACCTCACATCCTTTTCTAGTTTCAGAAGTATTTGCAGTGTGTCCCTAACTAGAGCAACGTTTGTCAAGATCAGCAGCATGCCTCAGGGTGCCAGAGTTGTGTTTGCATAGACATTCTTTCCTCCACAATCTCCTGTCTTACCTCCTTATCAGTTACTGGAGTTCAAGGGGAAGTAGCTTATAAAGAAAACCAAAAACTATCTTTATAGGAATCCTAAATTTTTAAATTCCCTGTGTAATAGACACTATTAAAACTAGAGGGTGACAAGACCCCACCTCACTCTATCTGAGCTCACTGTGCTAGTAAAACTTTTCAAAATCCACACAGATGCAATAGCCACTTGAAAGAGAACAATGTTATGCAATGTCCAAAACTGAAATAAAAATGAATTAAAGGGTTTCCTCCTCTGCTTTTGAGGGAAATACTCATACTTGAGATGAAGCAGATTAAGCAGATTTTATTATGGGAAAATGAAATGATAGGCAATTTTGTGGATTTTCCAAAGGAGGTTTATTAGTATATATATCCTTAAAAATATTAGATGTTGATTAAAAAATAAATTTTTTCCTTAAATATCCAATTTTCCTTAAAAATGAATGGCTTTCATTTCCTTTTAGATGTGGGATTATAGTGCCACCATTTTTATATGCATAAGCTTTAATAGAAATCTTTTTTAAAACCAAAACTTGAAAGAAAACGTTCGTGAAGAGTAGAATGAATAAATGAACAATGATATATTCGTGCAAAAGAATACTACACAGCATGAGTCTGCAAACTCCATGCTGTGGGTCAAATTCAGCCCATTGCCTGCTTCTTACAGCCTGTAAACTAAAAACGGTTCTTACATTTTAGATGTAAAATTTTTGAAAGAAATAGAAGAAGATTTTATGCCACGTGAAGGTTATATAAAAGTCAAACTTTAGTGTCCATAAATACATTTTCATTAGAGCACAGCAAGATTCATTTCCTTATGTATTGTCTGTGGCTGCTTTTGGTACTACACTGCCAGAGAGATTCCTACAACCCGAAAGGTAAAATATTTACTACATGACTCTTTAAGAAAGCATTTGCTAACCCCTGACATGCAGCGGTAAAATCAGCAAATAGCAGGGAGACTTTCACAAATACGATGGTGAATGAATAAAGCTAGTCTCTAGAGAGTGCGAGTCATATGGTCCAGGCAAGTTTCATCTACAGCGGGATATATCAGAATGGAGGTTTCCTCTGGGTGCGTAGGCTCTGTAGACAAGGGAGGCTTCTGGGGTGCTGGCAGTGATTGACTTCTTCAGCCGAATTCTGGTTGCACAGATGTGTGGTCCCCAAAATTCTGTGGGCACTTGCAATTTGTGATCTTTTCTGCATTTATGTTATACTTCAGTCTTAAAGATTTACTTAAAAGAGCCTAGGAAGAATGAATAAGAATGGTGAAGAGAAGAAATGAACACAGAGGAAAGAGGATGCATGCTGAGGAACAGTCAGGAACTGAAGAACAGCGTAGCTGCCAGAATGTGCCGAGAGCCCGGTGAGGCTGGGAGGGGGGAATTAGGTAGGAAAGGGGCCGGGAGAGAGATCCCAGGATGTGTTAGGCCTTGGGCAGACCCGACCTTGCTTAGTCACCACGATCAACCTATGAGGCAGATATCATTTTTGTTTTACAGAAAAGGAAACTGAGGCTGAGAAAGATTCTGCATCCTGCCTGAGGACTCACAGCTTGTATGTAGAGGGCACATTTCAATTCAAGGGGAAATCACGCTTTGTTCATCATTCTTCTGAAACAGAAGGAAGGAGTTAGTGTGGATGAAATACAAAAATTCCCTCTGGCTATCAGGGATGACTGAAGTCCTGGAACGACTCTGTAACTCCTTAGAGGGGAGCTTACCTGGGGAGGGGCATTTGACAAGAGCTTCGGGAGACAAAGTGGTTTCAGAAAGGACAGAACGATAGAGACCCCATCAGCTTTGGAATGTTTATGTCAATATTTTGGCATTCTCAACTCAAGAGGCACTCATGTGTTCACACTTTTTTAAAAAAAAGTTCTTCTACTTACGGTGCAGACATTTTTCCAGTCTTGAGGTGAGATGGTTTACCTGTGTGTAAACTATGCAACCAGTTTAACGAACTATGATGTGAATATCAGTTTCTAATAACATAAAATACACTAATGGAATTCTGTGGCTTGCAAATTGTCTTAACATTTTCCTGGCTATACAGAAAAATCAAGAAAGTTTTTCTCTCCTGAAATGTCTTGAAGCTTCCAAGATTGCCTTTCAAAATCACAGCTATGTGTGCCTGAATTTATGTTGCCAAGTGATTAGCAGGTGAGAGGTTGGCCTAGATATAACAGTCTGATTTAGTTTATAGGAAAATTAGAGCAGTTTAATTAAGTATAATAAACAAAATAAACAAATTAATATCAAACTACCTGTGCTTAGTTTGTAGGTGAGTCTATAGTGAATATTTATGCTTATTTATTTATTTTTGGTACATGTATGGTCTGTTCTTGTGTGAGATTATGTTTGGTACGAATTCCTGATCAGATCCTGTACATTGAGAAAGTCAGCTATAGGGGACAGTTAGAAACATCTGGACATTTCAGCACTTCCATAAATTATGCATGTGTTCTCACAACAGAAACTGGTAATGTTTCTAGACAAATGGAGACCTCCTCAAATGTTGGCTTGGAGTCTTTAGATTTATTTTTGAAAACACATGCACACACACAACGACTAACCTCTCAGTTTCAGTAGTTAACCCTCTATTCTTCCCTTTATGTCACTTCTAAGCAGTTAAATGTGGTGTACTCTCATCACATGCTAAGATTCAGAAATACTGTTTGAGTTATAAATTCCAATTTTGTTTAAAGTGAAAGCAAGTTTATTAAGAAAGTAAAGGAATAAAGAATGGCTACTCCATAGGCAGAACAGCCCTGAAGGCTGCTGGTTGTCCATTTTTATGGTTATTTCTTGATGATATGCTAATACATTCCAATTTAATCTAGTTATCTTTCACTATTGAAAACAAACCCGAAGTCTGCATTCAATTGCTGCAATACTTTCATGATTCTTTATTAAATTCCCTAAGAATGTGACAGTGGGAAGAATACTATTCAAATTATTTCAAAATATTTATTCATGTACATACTAACCTAAAATTTCCACCACTTTCTTTATGGATCAATGACACAAAACCAAAATGTTCATAACTCTGTATTTTCAGAAGGGCACATTTACGGCCATCTCCCAAGATGGACCTAAGAACCAGGCGAGGAAATGGCATTAGGTTTACAAGGGCTAGCTCATCTGGGGAGGAAGAGAATCCTGTCTGTACCATTGACAGCTGGGACGTTTGCCACCTTCGATGCTGACCAGTCAGGAAAGAATAATAAAGGTGTGCATCTATTATTGTTGAAAGGAATCCAGGTATTGAATAGAAATGGAAAGACCTTCTCTTTCATCCCAAGTAGGTCATTACAGCAATCCAAACTGTGGTGACTAGTAAATGGCATATTACTATTTCCAGATGGGGTTACTCAGGAAATGACCTCCGAAGGAGCTGGAACCATCTGAAATCAATAAACCAGTGCCAACCATGCCAAACATTTTTATTTATACTTCACGTATCAATGATAAAAGTACTATTCTGGTAAGAGATATCTGTAGGCATCACACATTCAGTCTTATAGACCAACTAATTCTGGCAGTGAAAAATAATACCGGATTAACTGGACACGGATTAATTCCTGGGTACAGGTGTGACTGTACCTGTCAGGTGAGCCATCTGACAGCCCTAATGTAGTGCAGGTGCATAACGAATATCCTTTAGCTAGTGGTCACAGCCATCATTTACAGATCTTGGGTTTTAACCATGACTCTGATCTTTATACTACTGACCGTAAATTAATGTTTTTTACCCTGGTTGATTTGGTTATAGAGTGAGGTGTAGTATATTAATGATTGATAGACATGTTGGGAGATTCAGTTGAAAGCGCTGAAATACAAATTGGCTGTTAATGTGTAGACACAGGAACATTTAAAAAAGGAGAGAAGGCATAGGGTGAAAGCCAGTAGCTCATCTTAACAAGCAGAACGTTTATTTTATTTATTTATTTATTTTTGGAGACGGAGTGTCACTCTTGTCGCTTAGGCTGGAGTGCAATAGCACAGTCTTGACTCACTGCAAACTCTGCCTCCCAGGTTCAAGAGATTCTCCTGCCTCAGCCTCCTGAGTAGTTGGGATTACAGGCGCTCACCACCATGCCGAGTTAATTTTTGTATTTTTAGTAGAGATGGGGTTTCACAATGCTGGCCAGGCTGGTCTCCAACTCCCAACTTCAGATTATCTGCCTGCCTCAGCCTCCGAAAGTGCTGGGATTATAGGGTGAGCCAAGCCCTGCTAGAATATTTATTTAATCTTTCAGTTGACCCCACCCAACTCCCAGACACCTTCTGCACCACCTCTTTGTTCTTTCATGTTGTTCTGCTCTTCCTTGTTTTCTTCCTATGTGCCTTCTTTGTAGATACTTACTGCATCCTTAAACAAGAACACACTCCCGTAAATAAGAGCTTGTTCAAACTGACTATAACCTGTTTTTACTAAGAAGATCTTGGCATTCTTTGATGTTCATTGAAACCCTTGCCACATGCCCAATCTGGGACTACCAGACAGGATGTTCAGAAAAAGAATGGGAATCTGCAGAAGAAAACCAGCATCTTCCAAATCCTGGGAAGCGTTGATGGTGACCCTGCACATGGGCTATGAACTGGGAAACGCCTGTTTCAAAACCACTTTGGAACAACGAAAGAAAATGATTCTGTATTAGACTGATAGACGATGTATGCGTGTGTGAATGGTCTTTGTGTATATTACTGTGATTTATTATTAAAAATAGAATCAATAGGAATCAGGACAAGATAACCTTTCTTTGGCATCTCTCTGACTTTCCTTAAGATGTCTCCTTCTGATTATGGTATCCTGTTTTCTAACATTTCTTAACACAGTTGGCCTTCCATATCCACAGTTATGCATCTGTAGATTCAACAACCATAGATTGAAAAATTAAAAAAAAAATTTTAAATACAACAATAAAAACTAACACAAAAAATACACCACAACAAATATTTGCATGGCATTTACCCTGTATTAGGTATTATAAGTAATCTGGAGATGATTTAAAGTATATGAGAGAATGTGCAGTAGGTTATATGAAAACACCACGTGATTTTATTGAATTGATTTGAGCATCCATGGATTTTGGTATCTTTGGGGCTCCTGAAACCAATTTCCTACAGATACTGAGTGTGAACTGTACTGCTGTTTCTTTGGTGGGTGGCAGATCTAGGGACAGAAAGATGGAAAGTTTGCGGTGATGAATATGTGGTGTTGGAGAAAGTGGTGGTGGAACCACTGATTAGGTTTTCCTAGTACTTAATACAGTATATGGCTTGGATCTGTGTCCCCGCCCAAATCTCATGTTGAATTAAATCCCCAGTGTTGGAGGTGGTGCCTGGTGGGAGGTGACTGGATCACGGGGGCAGATTTTCACGAATGGTTTAGCACCATCCTTCTTGGGTACTACACACTGAGTGAGTCCTCGTGAGGTCTGGTTGCTTAAACATGTGTGGCACTTCGGTCTCTCTTCTTGCACCTGCTCTGCCCACGTGATGTTCCTGTTTTCTCTTTGTCTTCTGCCATGGTTGTAAGATCCTCAGGCCTTGCAAGGAGCTGAGCTAATGCCAGCACCATGCTTTCTGTACAGCCTGCAGAACCAGAGGACAATTAAACCTCTTTTCTTTATAAATTACACAGTCTCAGATATTTTCTTATAGTAATGCAAGAATAGACTAACACAAGTACCAAACAAGGAATGTAGCATCTCATGTAAGCATCAGAATAATTCCATGGTGTAGCTTGTTTTTCTCATCTTATAACTGAGGAAATGTGTTAGTTGTACCATTTACCTCCTATATTAGGGTTCTCCTGAGAACCAGCACCAACAAGACACACACACACACACACACACACACACACACACACACACTCTTATTATCAGGAGAACAGGAGAGCCCACGTGTGATTCCAGTCCAGGTCTAAAAGTCTGAAAACAGGGGAGCCACTGGTGTAAGGTCCAGTCTGAAAGCCGGAAGGCTCAAGACCCAACACAAGCTGATATTTCAGTCCTACTCTGAAGTTTGGAAATGGCTGAGGTCCCAGCTCAGCAGTCAGGCAGGAGGAGGTCTCTCTTACTCTGCCATTTTGTTCTATCCAGGCTTAGACAGGCCCACCCACATTAGGGAGGACAATCTACTGTACTCACCCTCCTGATGCAAATGCAAGTTTCCTCCAGTAACACCCTCGCAGATAAACACCCAGAGGAATGTCTGATCAAACATCTGGGCACCCCATGGCCCAGTCAAGTTGAGGCATAACATTAATCACCACATCCCCTAAATACTTAAAGATATTATAGTAGTTGAAAAAGAGGGTTACATCTGCCCCTCATGTCTCTCGGGGTATTTTTGATATATTAGGAAATGAGTGGTAAACTCTGGAAGTCCAGAGTATGAACTATGGGTAATAATGCGTGTGAAGTTTAATGAAATGTGGATAGAATAAGTAATTATGCATACAAAAGGCTTTTGCAGCATTTTGCACACTGAATAACTTCAAGTATATCAAATATAATTTGCCTTTTTAAATAAACTGACACACAGAGCTCTCCATACAACCTGAATACACAGACTTCTCTCTGAAACAGGCTTAGGCTCATTCCAAAATCTCAGTGAGCCAAGAATTAAAATTATTCTTTATACTGTTTTTCTTTCTGGGAGTAAATATCACAGGGAATTTACCTACTCCTTAAGTGGCTATCCTGTTTCTAAAGTTAAATCTTCTATGTTTTAAAGAAAAGAGTAGATCTGGTATAAGGAGGGTGCAGGCTTCAGTTTTCCTACTGCTGAGGGAAATAGGCTTTCTTTATGAGAAAATGTCCATGGACAAATCCCCCTCCCACACACGTGTACACACACACGTGCATGCATGCACACGTGGTACATATACACACTATAAGTAAAAAATGAGAAGAGAAGGCAAAGTTTCAAGTTGAAAAGCAGTGTGCCCCTGGGATCTCTTCTACTTTTCTTAGGCAATTTTCATGTCAATGGGAAAATAGAAAATGTGAATAAGAGCTTGTTTTTCAAACCTGAGGGAAGATTCTATCTTTACCCCCAAATTCCAATGCATTCTGTGAGAGCTGTCAATTTAGGTAGGCTTTTTAAGTGAAACTCCCGGCTCATCTTTCTTTTAAATGGGGGTTGGCTCACTGTCACTGACATAGTATCATCTCCCCACTCCCATCATGAATGCTGTAGGCATCTATAGCTTTACTATTTTACAAGTAGAACTGTTAACAAAAATTCAAGCCTTTTTCTTTTGGTGAAACAACACATGGTTCCATTTTCATAATTTCCTTGCTCATGATCGTAGTTTATGGGAAGGACCTCATAAGATTGTACTAATTTGAATTAATTCTTTTGCATAGAGATGGTAGAGGCTAGGTCCTATCTTTCCATTATTTTCAATAGTTTCTAACCTTCTACTAATCCCTAAGCCTTTATTGGCTACCAGCCAAATCTGAGGCAATGATTTCTTATCCAATTCCATACTGCTTAAACAGCAACCTCAAGACCCTATCATTGTCTCTCAAGATGCCACCATCAAATTTCATCAAACGTAAATTTGCTTCTTGTCTTATGATTTGATATTAGCTCAGGATTTCCCCAGGGTTCTGTTTCAGTGTGTGCCTTTGTGGCTTGTCCCCAAGGGCTCTATCTTGGATGAGATGCCACAGGATAGATCTTGACAATATTTTTTAATGTGGCTATTCAGGCCCCATCAATATTTCAAATAAATACCATCAATTATAATGAAATGGAATAGTAAAGAAAAATCTCCTTATAACAGATATCAGACAGACTTAAAAACAAATAACATAATATTCCACCATAAAAGTATTTATTACTTGAATTAACTGTTATCATGATTTATTGACACAATTGTCCTCCACATCAGGCAATGGTTTCAAAGACATCATGATATACGTACTGCTTTTAATTCAGCATGCCAGATGGGCACCAGCAATAGCTCTCTAACAGGCATGCTGATCCACTGCGGGGGGTCCAGTGGGTGGAACTAGGGTGCAGTGCACAAAGATGCTTCTGGGCTCCAACCCTTCTTCATGAAGGTCTCAGAAGCCTGAAGATTTCTCCACTAGAAGTGTAAGAAGCTGCTCTACTTGGGTATGAATTTCCTTGGCAACCCCATACCATTTCTATGCCTATTGTGAACTTGATGGTGGTAGAGGTTGCAGTGGGGAAGAGGCTATTTTACCAGTATCTGTTATGAAAGGATAAGCGTCATCATTTCATAAAATGCATGGCGACTACAGAGTAACAGAGTTAAATTTTTGGGCCCCTCCAAAGTTTACTTTGGGAAGCCATTCAGTTATCCCTGAGAATGCGGCCATCAGTAAAATCTAGCTCCATTCAGAGCCATTTTTATAGTCACTTCCAAAAATATCCCTTGACTTTATGATTGCACTTTCTTTAACACTATAAGGAAATCGTATTTAGCTTTAGACCTGACCACATTTACTAAATTAGCATCAAGATCTTTAACTGCTTTCAAAAGTCATACTTATACTAAATGTTTGATAATGTCATGTATTCAGGATATCCAGAAGAGTGCTACATTCTCTGAAGAGAATTTTTAAAAAATGAGTTCCAAGAAAGTTTTGAACAATGGAAGGACAACTGAAGTAAAGGCATGGTCTACCAGGTGATTACATTGGCTTTGGTCAATTAGGTTGAAAGCGTTTGAGCTCCTATGTTTGTAGTTGTTAAAAGACAGCTATATTGGTCCATTTTCACACTGCTATAAAGAACTACCTGAGACTAAGTAATTTATAAAGAAAATAGGTTTAATTGACTCACAGTTCCACATGGCTAGGGAGGCCTCAGGAAACTTACATTCATGGTAGAAGGGGAAGCAGGCAAATCCTACATGGTGGCAGGGGACAAAAGGAGCAAAGTGGGAAGTGCCAGTTTTAAACCATCAGATCTCATGAGAACTCATTCACTGTCATGAGAACAGCATGGTGGAAACCACCCCCATGATCCAGTTACTTCTCACCAGGTCCCTTCCTCAACTCGATTACAATTTGAGATGAGATTTAATTTGGGACACAGAGCCAAACCACATCAACATCTTACTCTATGTAGTTGTCTACTTAGGAAAGTAAGGAGAAAGGGGTGGGTGGTGGGTACCAACACCTAGGGAGTGGCCAGGTATGTGTCTCTCATTCTCTGTCAGATTTTGAGAAGCCTGGTTATGACTGGATTTGCATAACTATCTCCAACCTGTCCCAGTCATGGGCCATTCCAGAAAGATTCTAAGGGCAACCAATGCCTGGATTCTCCCACTTTCTAAAAATGAAATAGAAAATAGATTCCCCTCCACTGGGTTCCTGGGAAGACACCCAGCAGCCCTCTGGGATGGCCTACCAACTGGCTGTTGTAAAAATAAGCACATACTGTCTCAAGGCATGAATGAAGTCAGATTGGCTCAAATGGGAATAAACACAGTGAACGTTGAGAAATCTTATATCCTCTTCCTCTTTTAGTTTTCCTTTTGGCAGATTTTCATGGGAATCTGCCTTTATTTGTCGAGGGAAGATCTTTCCGTTCATAGTTAATTGAGAAGGATAAACAGGAGGAAGAGGCAGATAAAATGGGCAGGTAAGATCTCACTGATAAATGTGGGTGGATCTAAAACGTTGACAGCTCAATGCATCTTTATTTGTGGACTTGACATCCTTTCAAAATAAGTTTTAATCTTATCAGGTTTAAAAAAAATCGAACCATCAAATATGATGATTCTGAAGCTAGTATAATGACCGACATTAGCAATCATTTTAAGAGGAGGATGCTAATTGATGACTTCATATGTTCTTCTTCATATTTTTCACACTTTAGCATTCAGAGTTCAGTATCTCATTTTAAACACAAAGCAGCCTGAAGGAGTAGATGGGAGGCCCATTAGTATATCTTGACAGTGGAGTGTAACTGAGACTCAGAAAAGTTCAAGGACTTGCCCAAGGTCTCAAGTCTAAGGGGATAAGACTGGGGAATGAAACCAGGACTTTTAGCTCCAAACCCACACTGCCTCTGTTCTCTCAAGATAGAGGTTATCTAGCATGCTTTGCCAAGTGGAATTTTCTAATCGACTCTGGTCCGAACACAGATGGATTATGTCAAGTCAATGACGTGTCTCTCTTTCAAACAAAACAATATCCCTCCCACTTGTCCCTTTGTGCGTAGATGGTGGCAACTGATTGTTTGCCAAGCCTTCTACCTCCTCCCTTTCTGTGTTCCATTGAGATCATGGAAATGCAAAGTAAATAACCATGGAGTAAAATGCCTCTGAGAGTATTTATTTAAGAGTATTGTTCCAGGATATGCACAAAGATAAAGACTTTGTGTAATGAATGAGTGACTCCAGATGCCAAACACCGAGTTTATATTCTGTACCCAGCAGTGTCCTGGCGGGAGTGAGGTCACTATGTGCTCCCTCTGGACATGCCCTTAAAAAAGGATCACCTTGCCAAGCTAAAAGCCAGTCCTGTCAATCACGGGGGAGGGGCAGGAGCTCAGGAAAAAGAGCATAGGAACAATTCTGGGTCATTGCTGGTTTGTCCAAATGTCAAGGTGAGAAGCAGGCAAAATGAAATCCATCCAAGAGGAAGCAGCAAGGGACACTGCAGCCCACATGCGGGTCTCTTCTAGCAAAGAAGAGAACAGGAAGTAAGTATCCTGGAAAGGGTAGGCATGGGTTTAATGACTGTGCCAGATGGTAGGAGGGACCAGGGCAGTGAGAGCGGAATTCTGGAATTGGAAAACCCTGGCAGAAGAGAGCTTGCTCTTCATTTAGTTCCTCAAGGGCCCAGACAAGGAATAGGTTCGGTTCTTGTGTTACACAATGTCTCCGTGAGTGCAGAAAAAGTACTATCTTTTGGAAGCCCATTGCAATAGCTTTCAATACCACCCAGATCCCTATAGATGCCACAACCAGAACCATCCAAAGCACTAATAGCCTAATTTGGAAGCATGTCAAATAAAATGCTACAAAGCAGGAAGCATACAAATGTCTCTGCATATTTAATAATTATTGACTTTTTAAATTGGTTTTAAAACAAAAAGATTTCTGGATGAAATACAGATTTAAAAGGATTACTAGAAAGTGTGGCTTGAGTATCCCCACTTATTTTACATTAATTCTCTACTTTTATGCATTAAGCTCTATCATTCCACTAATTTCCCATAAACATAGATCTGCAGTGCAGATTGTTTTACCACTGAAAATGCCTCAGATGCAATCTCTGGTATAATGAACAGATTTTTTCATCAACAGCCCTGTTTATTCACCAACTGCATATGAAATAGACTGTAAGGTGCTCGTGAAAAATGCAATCAGACAAGACACTGTCTTCTTCAGGGAGCCTGGCTTATTGTTTTACATAATAGGAACATAAAGAATTTCATTTTATTGATATGGGAAAACATTTTATTGCTTTCTCTGGTTTAACATCTCTACAAAATGTAGTGGATTAGACTCTCCATTTCATTAAAATAAGACTATTGACCCTATTTCATGATTGCTTCTGATTCTTGGGGAAAAAAATAATCTTCCACATAGCTTTTTGTTAGTTAATTATTATGGTAAGTAGCAATCGTAAACTTGACTTGGAGCTCTCTTTGTAGAAATACATTAAAAAGCATGTATATTTTTTATTTTTTTAATTATTGTGATGATCAAATCAGGGTAACTAGCAAGTGTATCACCTTGAACATGTATCATTTACTTGTGTTAAGAACATTCCACATTCTTTCTTCTAGCTATTTAAAAATATATGATAAGTTGTTAACTATAGACACCCTGAAGTTTCATGGAATGCTAGAATGTGTTCCCTCTGGCTAGCTGAAATGTTGTATACTTTAACCAACCTCTCCCTCTACCCATTTCCTTCTCATTTCCCAGCTTTCCATATTTACCCTCTTCTAGGAGATTAACTTCTTCAGTTTCCACATACAAGTGAGAAGTGGTGGTATTTTATCTCTCTGTGCCTGACTTATTTTACTTAACATAATGTCCTCCAGATTTATCTATGCTGCTATGAATGAGAAGAGTTTTATTCATTTTTATGACTCAATAGTACTCCATTGTGGATATTTAGCATATTTTCTTTTTTTTTTTTTTTTTTTTTTTGAGACGGAGTTT
>PVKV010004968.1:0-13009 GCA_004027835.1 Alouatta palliata | reverse complement strand
TCCAGCCTAGCATATTTTCTTTATTCATTTATCTGCTGATGGACAAGGTTAATTTGGTATCTGGGCTGTTGTGGACACTGCTGCAAAAGCAAAACAAAACAAAACACATGGACATGCAGATGTCTCTTTGACATACTAATTTCATTTTCTTTGGATATATAGCCAGTAGTGGGATTGCTGATAATATGGTCATGATGGTTAATATTGAGTGCCAACTTGATTGGATTGAAGGATGCAAAAAGTATTGTTCCTGGGTGAGCCTGTGAGGGTGTTGCCAAAGGAAATGAACATATGAGTGAGAGCACTGGGAGAGGCAGACCCTCCCTCAGTCTGGGTGGACACCCTCTAATCAGCTGCCAGTGTGGCCAGAATAAAGCAGGCAGGAGAAGACGGAAGAGCAGACTTGCTGAGTCTTCAGCCTTCATCTTTCTCCAGTGCTGGATGCTTCCTGCCCTCGAACATCAGACTCCAAGTTCTTCAGCTTGTGAACTCGTGGACTTACACCAGTGGTCTGCCAGGGGCTCTCAGCCCTGTGGCCGCAGACTGCAGGCTGTACCGTCGGCTTCCCTACTTTGGGGTTTGGAGACTTGGATGGCTTCCTTGCTCCTCAGCTTGCAGATAGCATATGGTGGGAATTCACCTTGTCATCACGTGAGTCAATTCTCCTAATAAACTTACCTTCATGTATTCATCTCTCCTGTTAGCTCTGTCCCTCTAGAGAGCTCTGGCTAATACAATGATAGTTCTATTTTTAGTTTCTTGAAGAACTGCTATGCAGTTTTAATTTTTTTTTAATAATGGCAGTATTAATTTACATTCCCACCAACAGTACATAAGAGTTTTTCTTTCTCTGTGCCCTCACTAGCATTTTGTTATTTTTTGTCTTTTTGATAATAGTCATCCTAACTAAAGTGAGATGACAGATAGCTCATTGTGGTTTTGATTTGCTTTACCTGATGATTACTCATGTTGAACACTTTTCGTATTTGTGTGTCTTCTTTTAAGAGATATCTACTTAGATCTTTCACCCACTTTGTTATCAGATTTTTTTTTTTTTTTTTTTTTTTTTGCTGTTGAGTTCCTTGTATGTTCTGGATATTAATCCCTTGTCAGATGAATAGTTTTCAGATATATTCTTCCATCTAGTAAGTTGTCTGTTTGCTCTGTTGACTACACCCTTTGCTGTGTAGAATCTTTTTAGTTTGATGTAATCCCATTTGTCTATTTTTGATTATGTTGCCTTGCTTTTGAGTCTTATTCGTAAAATTTTTTTTGCCCCATCCAATGTTCTGAAGCATTTTCTCAATGTTTTCTTCTTGTAGTTTCATACTTTCAGGTCTTACATTTAAGTCTTTAATCCATTTTCATTTCAGTTTTGTATATGGTAAGAAATAGGGGTTAGTTTTGTTTTTCTGAATACAGACACCAGGTTTTCACAACACCATTTATTGTACGGGCTGTCTTTTCCTCACCAAATGTTCCAGATGCTTTTGTCAAAAATCAGTTGGCTGTAAATACATGTATTTATTTCTGGGTTGTCTATTCTGTTCCATTGATGAATGTGTCTGTTTTTATGCCGGTACCAAAGCATGATTTTTATGTATGAAGATTAAACACAAGATATTCTTTTTCTTTTATTTTAAATAGATAGTCATAGTAGGAGAAACTCTTATAGCTCACATGCACTTTTAGAGACTTTCTTTAATTATATGGTATGTAATTGTTTATGTCAGATGTGTACTGACTCTCAGTTCAGATGGATACCAAAAATTTCCTAGATGGAAAGATTAAAAACATCAGTGTCAGTACTCCCCAGGAAGAGAAAGCAGTGTGCAAACTAACAGGAGGAAGATTTAAGGTGTTACAGACTTCTCACTGACCCCTCAACTGAAGACATTTAAAGAAAAATAGCAATAGGTCTCATTCAAAGCTTTTGCTAATTGGTATCAAATACAACCTTTTCACTTTCCTCTTTTGTCATAGACCTAAGACAATCTTTTGCTTGTCTCACTCCTGAATGCTCTGTTCCACTTGGATGTGTGCCTGCTTTCAGTAGATAATCCCTCACCTGCAGCCACAGGCTCTGTGACTGCCAGCCAAGGGCAGGCACTACTGCCACAGACCCACAGGATGTTCCTTCCTTTGACACACCTTGGCTGTTTTTCTGTCTATACTGGGAAAAACAAAGCTGACCTAGTGACTGGTAACTAAGAAAGATGCTTCACAAAAACATAGAATCTATCCCACATGGGTGTTGAGGATAAAACCAAGACTTCCCATGTGGAATGCTAGAATAGTCCTTCCCACCTAGTAAAAACACAGGACACGCCAGCTACTATTTTCATTATTAGTAGCAGGTGATTAATAATGACAGCAGGATCTCATTTAATTCCCCAATCTAGAGGTCTTAAATTTGAGTGTACATTTAAGTCACTCAGGACGCTTTATAAAAACACCAATGCCTTCGTCCACTGCCACCAAAGATTCAAATTCAAATAGGATGGAGCCTGGCATGGTCCAAAACCTCCCCGGATGATTTTAATACATAGCCAAGTTTGAGAGCCCACTGATCCAATGCTTGAAGTGAAAATTACTGTCACCTAATTTATGGAGGAGAATACAGAGACCCAGGGAGATTTAGTTATTTTTTCAAGACCACATAGCTGAGTGTTAAAGCTGCAATTATAACCCTGGCTTTTCTGATCCCAAAGCTGAAATCCTTCAGAGTAATAACTCCCAACTGTAGCTGAGTATTAGAATCACTCAGGGTATGGATGAATGCCTGGACCTCATTCAAAATCAGACACCCTTACTGTCAAAAGTTCCCAGATGAATCTATTGTAAAAACCAGATCTGAAATGACCTGAAAAATGACCAACTGCATTAAAAGTTTCTGGGGTGCATGTTCAACAGTAGCAATTTCAGGCTACCACCTACCTCTACTAAGTCAGTTCATATGAGTTGGGGCCAAAGATCTGGGTTTAAAATCTAGATGAAGCTTTTCTAGTATTTTTTTTTCATACACAGAATTTTGAGAGCGAATGCTCCACATTATGCATCCAAGCATTTGCACTTTAGTTGACTTTCTCTGATTCTCTTTCCCTCTCTTTTCCCGTCTCTCACTTTTCTCTTCCCCACTACTTCTCTGTGTGTGTGTCTTTGTCTGTATGTCTGTGTCTGCCTATTAAAATAAAATAAAATGTTGTATTAAAATAAATTCATTTTCAGACTGAAGGCCTTTAGCAGAAAATTATACATAATTAACATCTATTGGTAAAGTTATCTAAGATGTACAGTCATATATATACATATGAAATTTGTTTTCATTTCTAATTTAGATTAATCTAGTTTTATTCTTTCTTCCCTTGGTAATCAGAGTAAAATAGTAAAGTATTTTTTAATTTATATTTCCTGAATTGCCTTATACAGAGAACAGAGAAGGACAGAATTAAAAATGGGGACAGATGAGGAAGTAAAGAAGATCGAACTGAGGACGATAAAAAACAAACTGAAGGTAATGAAGCAATTGCTGGAAGAGGGAATAGATGAAGAAAAATTGAATCGTAGACTAGTATTCTAAGTGATGTAACTCAGGAGTGGAAAACCAAACATTGTATATTCTCAGTCGTAAGTGGGAGCTAAGCTATGAGGATGCAAAAGCATAAGAATGACACCATGGACTTTGGGGACTCTGGGGAAAGGGTGGGAAAGGAGAGAAGGATAAAAGACTACACATTGGGTGCTGTGCATGCTGCTTGGGTGACAGGTGTACCCAAATCTCAGAAATCTGCACTAAAGAACTTATTCATGTAACCAAATACCACCTGTTCCCCACAAAACCTACTGAAATTAAAAAAAAAATCGATAAAAAAAAAAAAACAGAAAAAGAAGGGAAGGAAAAGAACGAGGGGATGAAAGAAGGACCTAGAAGAAATGAACTAGAAAAGGAACAGGAAGAAACACGCGGTAATTTATTCAGTGTTTACCAAGATCTTTCTTATTTGACCCTCAAACAACCCTGCGAGGGAAGCACTGCATGTCAGCAATGGCAGAAGTGCTGAATATTGATGCTTCCAAGAGACCCAGGACCCGCCTGTGCTTATCTCGCTAGGAAGTGGGGCGGAGAAACCAGAAGCCCGCCGACCTGGCTGCTCTTTCAGTTTTGCTTTCTATCCAACCATTTGTATTAAAAGCACTCATGGACATCATTTCTTCCTAAAAGCTGGAGAGACTCCATGGGAAATACACACAGAGCCCGAAGGTCAGGCAGAACAGGGGCCGTGGCCTCAGAATTTAGCTTTGGCTTGGATGTCTTTACCTGAATTGTCACATAAGGAAAATCTTAACTCAAGCATAAGTCAAGCACATTTTTTGTTTTTTAGTTTTCCTTCTCTTGCCTAACTAGGGCCAAAGCTCAAGTTCCAACCAGAGGGCTGTGTCAGTGGCTAGACTTGGAAGGTTGCAGGGCAATGCTGTTGCTCCCACAGTGAGTACACGTGGAGGCCACGCTGAGCGGGACGGCTCTGGGGGATATTCGTGTTGCCTACTTTATAACTTACCAGCAGGGCCTGTTCTTTCATTTTCATGCCTGAGTGAAAAGGTGCTCTAAATGTCCTGTCCCTTGTCTCCTCCACTGCTAGAAGTTCAGAGAGGGAGCCATCTGCCTCCAGTAAATTTGCACGGCACATCCTCTACAGTAGTTTTTCCCCCCATGCACTTAGAAATGTGTGAAGTAGTTCATCCGAGGTTGGACTTGATTTGTTGATAAGGACGGTAAGGACAAAAAATGATGACATAATCACCTGGGTCCAGAGCCCAGAGCAAGTGGAGGTCTAGAAGACGAGGTGGACATTAATTTTGACCAAATGGAGTGGAAGGTACGGACTCAGAGTTAGGGAAGCAGCAGCCGCAAGAGATGGAACGAAGTCAACTCGGAGAGTAGAGGCAGCTGCTGTTTAGAGGAAAATGGGGAAAATGGGGAATGAAACCAGGATAAATGTATTGAAATGCTAACGCATTCTCAGGTCCAGACAAAAGAGATACACAGAGGAAGAAATCCTGACCTCCCTCCAGCCTGAGTGATTATCAAAGCTTCCGTTCATGGGCACAGAGTCTTTTTATATGACTGTGCTTTTCCTAGGCAGAGGACGGTGCATCTTTGGAAAAAACAGTCACAAGATTATCCTGTTTTCTTCCACTTATCTCTAACATGTGTTTTATGGACCAAAAGACGTGTCATCTGAGCAACCCAGGAATAAAAACAGGGCACAGAGATCCTGCTGTGTGTGCAAGTCTTGGAAATCTGTTTTCCTGAACAAACAAGTTAGTTGAAAGAACAAAGTCTGAAAGTGAATCATAAACTCTTGTTTTGTTAGAGCAGAAACTGTTTTTGAAAACATCTGTGTTGGATATTCGGGCACAGATGGTCAATGTAGTACCAAAATTAACTATAAATTTCCAAGAAGGAGTTAGGCCAGCTGACTAGTCTGTTCTGTCTTTTTTCCCACAATAATTCAAAGGCAAAGATAACAAAAAATATTCAACACACTGAAAACATTATATACTGTTTAGGACTTCAAGTAAACAGCTTTTGTTAACTCTTGCATAAATACATTTAATAAATGGAAAAAATCAATTTTAATATAAAAGAGGCTCAACATGAATTTTGAATTTGGCTAAGCAAAAATTAATGTAAATAATATGGTGGGTTTTTTTGTAATTCCTAAGGCATTATGAATTAATAAAAAAGATTACGAAGCTGAAGAAAATCCTTTGAATTACATTACTTTCTTTACTAAAAGATGTTACTTTTTGAATAGGAAAACAAACCACATTAAATTTTAAAAATCTAAATACTTTGAGGCAATATATTAAAATATTTTCTTTCCAGAACGTTAATATAACTATTGGAAAACCTTTGGACATCTGAATAAAATTTATACGACAACTTAGAATGTAGACGTACTTGTTCAGACTGCATAAAAACTGCTAAAAATTTATCTTTCACATTTTATCTGTGTAACCCAACCTAAAAGTTCCACAACTCTTGGAAGATACTTGTCTAATTAATTGTAAAAAAGTGGCTGACTTTTAAAATGTGCAAGAGGACTTGCTCAAATAAAATGAAAATATTGACTGAAATTTTAGACAAATTACTTCAAAAACAAAACCAGGAAGATTTTCCAAGTTTTAAAATAAGTACATTAATAGAAGTTCCCCACTTTTGGATAATACATAAAACCATGATGACTTTCAGTGTTTTAGAAATCTCTGAATCAAGCTCTGTGTTCATTTCCATTTGCCTCGGGCAGAGGGACTGGCCAATATCAGGCTAGAGTAGCATGGATAGAAATATATAATAGTGAATTATATTTGATTACTCACAATTTTTTAAATGATGTATAAAATGCTTGCTCAATTTTGCATCCCCGCTGCACACATGGCCATAACTAAAGATCAGTGATATGAAACCACGATCTTCGTCTTTACACACTGAGATTTTAAACCAACTTGTTTCCTAATTTCTTATTTATCATGACTTAGTGTGAGCATCACAAATTATCACTTTCGCCTCCACTTATTGAGTGCCTACAATGTCCTCAAAAGGCAGTGGATGAGGCCAGGGTCTTAGTGAGCATCCCCTGCAGGCCAGTGCCCTGAATGAGCAGCACTATGGCTAGGGGACACGTGGGCCCTGCGAAGATGCAGTGTAGATGTGGCAGCCATGAGACTGTTTACAGGGCAACAATCCTTCTGGGTCCATATTGCCAGGAATCCAGGCCTTTCCCCTAGAAATAATGTTTTCCAAAAGGGGTAGGTAAATATCCCCTCCTATCAAGTGGAGAATTTACAGTGTAACCTGAGAACTATCCACATACACTTAAGGGCAGTGTCAACTGAATGCCCGAAGCATGGACCCCTCACAAGAAAGCCTAAGGGCAGGCAGGTCACCAGATAGGTGGTTGGATAGACCAGCCCCAGGCCTGGGCACCAGGCATGAGTGGCTGGGAGAGCAACAGGAGCAGCAACAAGTAGGAGGCCGGTGCTTCACAGGCAACCAGGGAATCAGTCTGTTCTCAGGCTATGAGGACATACCCAAGACTGGGTAATTTATAAAGGAAAGAGGTCTAATTGACTCACAATTCTGCAGGCTGGGGAGGCCTCAGGAAACTTACACTCATGGTGGAAGGGGAAGCAAACATGTCCTTCTTCACCTAGTGGCAGGAAGGAGAATGAGAGCTGAGCAAAGTGGGGAGGTGCCTTGTAAAACCATCAGATCTCGTGAGAACTCACTCACTATCACAAGAATAGCATGTGGGAAAACCGCCCCCATGATTCAATTACTTCTTACTGGGTCTCTCCCATGACATGTGGGGATTGTGGGAGCTACAATTCAAGATGAGATTTGGATGGGGCACAGCCAAACCATATCAACCAGTTATCCATGGGCAAGTGTAAGAGGAAAGAAGCAAAACAGAGAGGGATCTCCAGGAACAGGCAGGTAGGTGAGAAATGCCCTCCCCGTTTCATTTATCAGTAGACATGTGCTCTGTTTCCTCAGAGCATAGTCTAGAGCAGGAGCATACAGGAAGGTGGCACAGGAGCACAGGAAAGCAGTAAATACAGCACTGTATCAACTCCATTGCAAAAGCCTGGGCACACACAGCAACCCTCAGGAGAGAACTTTCCTCTTCCCATGCCCCTCACTGACCTGGCAGCCTCAGATGACTAAGATGCATACTCTTACCACAACCATTTCACAGCAAACATACAAGTAGTATTCATCTGCGTACAGCTCAAAGCAACCTTTCATACAAGTCAGATATAATATGGAGGTATTTTATTAAAATGTTAATTTTATCCGGTTTTTGATTTGGCCCAAAATGGAACTTAGACTCTCTAGATTGTAGCATCCTTTAGATTATCTTATTCAAGTGTTGTTTGATGGGAATCAGGCTTTGGCTAGCAGCTGGTGGGCAGAAGATAACAATTGCATTCATTCGCTGGAATACAGATTGCTTTAATTGCTGATTAGGGACAGAGACATAGACCTTGGGCAGCCAGATAAGCAGAGGTAGAGCCTCTTTCCTTAAAAAAATCTGGGAACCCAGTAGGAAGTCTACCCTATGGGGCACAGAGGTGGAGTGGAAGAGTAGCTAAAGGCAAAGCCATAAATTGTTCTCCAAAAGCAGTGTGAGTTCTGTCGCATAATGTGAACATATATTCACTCTGCTAAGGACTCAGAGCTCCCCACCACTGAGCAGTGCTTCTCTGTGTTGTCCCTGACCATCTCCCCCCTATTATCTGCAGTATTTGTGAGTAATGCAGGCTCCTGGGTCCTACCCAAGACCAGATGAGTAGGAATATTGACAGGCAGATGACTGAAGGATTTATGAATATGCAGTTTAATGTGTTCCCCAGTTATTCTTAGACATTTTGAAATTTGGTAACTACTGCCCAAAAAGGGTTTCACTTGGAAAAAAAAAATCTCAGAGCTAATGTTGCCAGTTACACAGGGAAGAATCATCCCTTCCTTCTATTCCTTTTCTCTCTTCCTATCCTATTATCCTTCATTTTTTTCCTTTCTCCCTTTCTTCCTTGTGCATTTATTGAGTGACTGCTATATCGAGGGCCCCATGTAGAGTACTGAGGCTACAGAAATGCATAAGGCAGTCATCTGCCCCAATACACATGACTTCCAATACAACTGAAGGGAAGAACTAACTACAAGAGAAATCTTCTAAAATGAACTGAAATAGCCTGCTTTACAGGATTATTTGATGTCTATCATTTTGCTGTTGGAGAAAATCCGCCATGCACATCTCTGCTCAACTGGTGAATATTCAGCTCATCTTTTCAGTATTAGACATAAAGGAGGGTCACTTGCTTTTTGTAACCATTCCTAATACCTGACAGGTGGGAGTGTAAATTGGTTTAACCATTGTGGAAGATAGTGTGGTGATTCCTCAAAAATCTAGAACCAGAAATACCATTTGACCCAGCAATCCAATTACTGGGTATACATCCAAAGGATTATTAATCATTCTACTATAAAGACACAGGTACATATGTTTATTGCAGCACTATTCACAATAGCAAAGACTCGGAACCAACCCAAATGCCCATTAATAATAGACTGGATAAAACAAATGGGGCACATATATACCATGGAATACTATGCAGCCATAAAAAACGGTGAGTTCCTGTCCTTTGCAGGGACATGGATGAAGCTGGAAACCATCATTCACAGTAAACTAACACAGGAACAGAAAACCAAACACTGCATGCTGTCACTCAGACGTGGGAGCTGAACAATGAGAACACACGGACACAGGGAGGGAAAAATCACACACTGGGGCCTCTCAGGGGTTGGGGGACTAGGAAAGGGATAGCATTAGGAGAAATACCGAATGTAGATGATGGGTTAATGGGTGCAGCAAATCACCATTGCACATGTATACCTATGTAACAAATCTGCACATTCTGCACATGTATCCCAGAACTTAAAGTATAAAAAAAAAATCCTGAACCGATTATGTTTCAAGTTCCTGTTTAAAGACCCTCACTTAATACACTTTGCATCAAAACTTAAAATTCAGATGCTTTCTTCTTATACTGTAATATAGAATCAGTGGTTGGGAAAGATAAATCTCACTAAATGAGTCTTTCTGAAACTACACTCACTTGGCACAAAAAGAGGAGGGGAATTATGTAACTTAAGCTTCAAGGTGGGGTATTTGTCATGAGAATTTAATGCTGAATTCTTGTAATACACTACTCATAGACTGCAGAGATTCAGCCAACAGCAGGCACTTTTTGCACACCCATTTTTTTCCAGGCACAATCTGAACCCTGGTCATTCAAGGCAGAGTAATACAAAGTCCTCCTTACAGAGTTCAGGACCCAGCAATGGAGGCCAGATCAGGGCAAGCTAAACAGGCGCATCCACTGCTCTTCCAAAATTTCTCTGTAGGTTATAATCACTTTTTAGAGTTTATTTTAGGTTTTTCCATACCAAGTTCGTTTTCTTTCAGTTTTTTTTAGAGGGTCAGATGAAACTTACCGTTTATTTTTTTCCAGTCTTACTCTTTTTATTTTTATTAAGTAAAAATTGTCTGTATTTATAGTGTAAAATATATTGTTTTGATATATGTATACATTGTGGAATGGCTAAATAAGTTATTCAACGTATGCATTATATCACACACTTTTTTTGTAGTGAGAACACTTAAAATCTGTAGTAGCATTTTTCAGATATGCAATATGTTATTTTTAACTGTAGTCACCATGTTGTACAATAGATATCTTGAATTTATTCCTTCTGTCTACCTAGAATTTTGTATCCTTCGACAAACATCTCAATTGCTTTGCCCCTCAGCTTCTGGTAACCACCATTTTACTGTTTCTATGACTTTTTTTTAGATTTAACATATAAGTGAGATCATGTGGTCTTTGTTTTTCCATGCTAGGCTTACCTCATCTAACACAATGTCTTCCAGGTTCATCCATGTTGTCACAAATGACAGAATTTCCTTCTTTTGAAAAACCAAATAGTATTACATTGTGTCTACAAAAAGATACAAAAATTTGCCATCCATCGTGGTGCATGTGTGTAGTCCCAGCTACTCAGGAGGCTGAGGTGGGAGGATTGCTTGAGCCTGGGAGGTTGAGGCTGCAGTGAGCCAAGATCACACTGCTGCACTCCAGCCTGGGCAACAGGGCAAGATCCTGCCTCAATGGGGGAAAAAAAAGATAGACTATAGTACTCTATTGTGTATACATACCACATTTTCTTTATCCCTTCACTTATTGATAATCAGTTAGGTTGCTTATATATCTTGGCTATTGTGAATAATGATAAACTAAACATGGGAGTGCTGATATCAATTTTTTTTTATACATTCCCGGAAGTGAAATTGTTGGATCATATGAGAATTCTGTTTTTAGTTTTTTGAGGTGTCATCATACTATTTTCCAAAATGGCTAAACTAATTTACATTCCCATCAACAGTATACAAGGGTTCTCTGTTCTCCACATCTTTATCTACATTTGTTATCATTCATCTTTTTCATAATAGCCATTCTATCAGATGTCAGATGTTATCTCTTTGTTCTAATTAGCATTTCCCTGATGATTAGAGACGTTGACTTTTAAAATGTATGTGTTGGCTATTCATATCTCTTCTTTTGAGAAATACCTCTTAAGATTCTTTTCTCATTAAAAAAAAATTTTTTTTTGTCATTGAGTTGTTTGAGTTCCTTATATACTTTGGATATTAGCCCAGTATCAGATGTATGGCTTACAAATATTCTTTCTCATTTCATGGGCTGTCTTTTCACTCTCTTAATTGCTTACTTTGCACACTGAAGCTTATTTTCATGTAATCCCATTTGTCCATTGTTGCTTTCATTGTTGTACTTTTGGAGTCCTATCCAAGAAATCATTGCCCAGACCCATCTCATGTTTTCCTTATGTTTTCTCCTAGTAGCTTTACAGTGTCAGGTCTTATATTTAAGTTGCTGTTTTGAGTTGACTTTTCTATATAGTATGAAATGAACATCCAATTTCATCATTATGTATGCAGATATTCAATTTTCCTAACACCATTTATTGAAGAGATCACTCTCTCTCCATCATGTGTCCTTGGCACCTATGTTGAAATTAATTGATTATACCTGTGGAGATTTATTTCTGGGCTCTCTGTTCTGTTTTACTGGTCTGTATGTTTATTTTTATGCCAGTACCATGCTCTTTTGGTTATGATAGCTTTATTATATATTTGGAAATCAGGCAGTGTGATAATTCTAGCTTTGTTCTTTTTGCTTAAGATTGTTTTAGTTATTTAAAGTCTGTTGAGGCTCCATACAAGTTCTATAATTTTTCCTATTGCTGTTAAAAATGTCATTGTTATTTTGATAGAGATTGTATTAAATCTGTAAATTGCTCACAATTTGTTAAACCTTTTAACAGAATCAGAATAATTCTCTGATTCATGAACACATTATACCTTTCCATTTATTTTAGTCTTCTTTAGTTTCTTTCATTGGCATTTTATAGTTGCAGTGTACAGGTAATCTATCCTTTTGGCTAAATTTATTCCTCTTTGTTTGCTGCAACTATGATTGGGATTATTTTCCTAATCTTTTTTTCTGAATAGTTTGTTGTTAGGATATAGATTCTCCTGCTTTAAAAAAAATGCCACTAATTTTTGTATATTGATTTTGTATCCTGCAACAGTACTGAATTTATTACTTTTATCATTTTTTTTTTTTTGGCAGAGTCCTTAGAGTTTTCTCTATATATGATCATGCCATATGAAAACAGAAACTTTACCTTATTCCTTTTCAGTTTTGGTGCTGTTTAATTCTTGTTCTTGCTTTGTTGCTCTGGCTCGGACTTCCAGTACTATGTTGATACAAGTGGCAAAAGTCAGCATTCTTGTTTTGTTCCTGATCTCATGGAAAAAGATCACAACTTTTCACTGTTGAGTATGATGTTAGTTATTGGCTTGGTATATACGACCTTTATTGTGTTGAAGTTTTTCTGTTTCTAATTTGTTGAGAGTTTGTATCATAATAGGTTGTTGTATTTTGTTGGATGACTTTTGTGCATCCGTTGAAATTATCATATGATTTTTCTATTAATGAGAGGCACTGCATTTATTGATTTGTGTATGTTGAACCATCCTTGCATCCTAGGAATAAATTTCACTTGATCATGGTGAATGATTTTTCATGTGCATTGAATTAGGTTTTCTAGTATTTTGTTGTGGATTTTTGCATGTATGTTCTTTAGGGTTATTGGTCTGTAATTTTCTTTTCTTCTAGTTTTCTTGTGTTTGGCTTTGGTATAATTGTAATGCTGGCCTTGTAAAATTAGTTTGGAAATATTCCCTTTTATTCAATTTTTTTAAGACAGTGTGAGAAGAATTGGTACTAGTTTTTCTTTTTTTTATTTTTACTTTATTTTTTTATATATATAGTTTTTTTAATATATATATATATATAT
>PVKV010004967.1:84297-121157 GCA_004027835.1 Alouatta palliata | reverse complement strand
TCTGAGTACTTGCTTGTTCGTAAAAAATTTTATTTTTCCTTCACTTATGAAACTTAGTTTGGCTGGATATGAAATTCTGGGTTGAAAGTTCTTTTCTTTAAGGGTGTTGAATATTGGCCCCCACTCTCTTCTGGCTTGTAGGGTTTCTGCTGAGAGATCTGCTGTGAGTCTGATAGGCTTCCCCTTGTGGGTAACCTGAGCTTTCTCTCTGGCTGCCCTTAGTATTTTTGCCTTCATTTCAACCCTGGTGAATCTAATGATTATGTGCCTTGGGGTTGCTCTTTTTGAGGAATATCTTTGTGGTGTTCTCTGTATTACCTGGAGTTGAGTATTGTCTTGCCTTGCTAGGTTGGGAAACTTTTCCTGGATAATATCCTGAAGAATATTTTCCAGCTTGGATTCATTCTCTTTGTCACATTCAGGTACACCTATCAAACATAGATTAGGTCTTTTCACATAGTCCCATATTTCTTGGAGACTTTGCTCATTCCTTTTTACCCTTTTTTCTCTAATCTTGTCTTCTCGTTTTATTTCGTTAAGTTGGTCTTCGACCTCTGAAATCCTTTCTTCTGCTTGATCAATTCGACTGTTAAAACTTGTGCATATTTTGTGAAGTTCTCGTATTGTGTTTTTCAGCTCCATTAGTTCACTTATATTCCTCTTTAAATTGTCTATTCTCGTTAGCATTTTGTCAAACCTTTTTTCAAGGTTCTTAGTTTCTTTGCATTGGGTTAGAACATGTTCTTTTAGCTCACAGAAGTTTCTCATTATCCACCTTCTGAAGCCTGATTCTGTTGATTCCTCACATTCATTCTCGATCAGGCCTTGTTCAATTGGTGATGAGGCACTGCAATCCTCTGTAGGAGGAGAAGCATTCTGATTTTGGGTGTTTTCAACCTTTTTGCGCTGGTTTCTTCCCATCTTTGTGGATTTATCCACCTGTCGTCTGTGTAATTGCTGTCTTTCAGATTAGGTCTCTGAGTGGACGTCCAGCTTGTCAGTGGTAAAGTTTTTTCTGTTTCTTAGTTTTCCTTCGGCAACACCCCTCCCCCACAAAGCTAGACCTTCCCGGGTTCAGCTGTGCTTGCTGTGAAACTCTTAATCCTCAGCAGTTCTAATTGCTGTTTTGTTTTTTTTTTCATGGGGGAGGGAGGTACCAGCCTTTCCCTGTGGCGACCCACTACGCCGGCTGAAACAGCGGCGTTAAGATTCGTGGCGCTTTTCTGCCCGAGAATCTCCCGGTTCCTGCTTCAGTTCACTTTTCAATCAGCTGAATGGGAGACGCTGCCTTCCCGGAGCTCCAAACGCCAACCAAAAGGGCACTCAGTCCCGTATACTCCGGATTGAGAACTGCCAAGCCGGGGCGCCTGCAAAACGGCCGCGCCCGCCAAAAGAGTCGCGCTGGCGACCCGTGGGGCTCCTCCACCGGGAATCTCCTGATCCGTGGGCAATAAAAATTCGTCTGAAAATGTGGCGTCCACTCACTCTCTGCGCTTTCAGTGGGAGCTACAGTCCTGAGCTGCTGCTAATCGGCCATCTTGGATCTCTCTCCTGGGAACTGGGATTTTTAACGTGGGTTTCAGTGAAGGTACATGAACACTTTGGCATTTTATGCAAGATTTTGTGTGTGATTATACTTTTCTAATGAAAGGGCTCACATTTTCATCAGATTCTCAAAATGGATGTGATGTTTTTTAAAAAATAAAAGGTTAATGTTATATTAAATGAGATTGTTCTAAAGGAAAGTCATTTCAATATTTTTTTTAAAGTTGCCCTTTATTACTGAGGTAGATTTCTGTAATCTGAGGTAAATTTCAATAATTTCATGTTATTCTGGGAGAGTTCCTTGAACCCTAGCCTTTTAATATTTATCTCTTTATGCCTCTGAAGGATTTGAAATGTGTCCTTTCAATTGAAGAAATCTATTACTTTATATGAGAGAAAAATGATAGATTATATCTTCCATTTTTGAACTTTATATATTTTTAAGATATGAAGTGATTTTTCCTTATAATTCTACAAACATGTTTCCCAAAACCCTTCCTTTAACAACCCGCTCTGTTATTCTTCCTACTTGAAATTATTCTATTATCCCAAACTTTACTTTACACTTTACAATATAGGAGGGCTTAAGTCTGACCAGACTTTGCCTAATTAAATGTTAGAATCTTACTTATTAACTGTAGGATAATACAGTCCTTAGATAAGATAAAGTGTACAACATTAAATTGCCATTCTAGAAACACCTACTACAGCCTTTTCTGTCTTCAGAGCATTACTGTGCACACTAAGTCTTCAGTGTTGTTGAGATAGTGCATATTTATGCCGTAATTGAGAATTGATGTTTGGAGACATGTACAATGTAGATTCCTTTTTAAAATTCTAGGTTACTTTATGGAATGGGCCCTCAAAGAACAAGAAAAGACTGAAGCCGTATGGGAAACAAATCATGTGGTCTTCACATTCTGAAATGAGGAGAAATGCAGCCATCTGAAATGGTCATGAACCCCAAACAAGTCTTCCTCTCTGTGCTGATATTTGGAGTAGCTGGGCTACTCCTCTTCATGTATTTGCAAGTCTGGATTGAAGAACAACATACAGGTAACACGTGTGCTTTTTCTTCTATTTTAATTGTAACAATAATGGCTATTTTAAATTAAATTAGTTGTGATGCTTATTAATATATTACAAATCACTATATTTTCAACAACAAAAAATGAGTCATAAGCTAAAATTCCCAGCTCCTAAAAGGAGGAAGATTATACAACTCTGGTAGGCGTTTGTTTGGTGGCTTACCAATGGGAATTTTTGTTATCTCAGTGGGGAATAGCAGTGCCCCTATAGTCCAGCAAGAACTGCTTATAGAGAAGTATAGCATTTATCCTACTTCTTGTTTGTCCATGAAGCATCAGGCATAAGCCTAAAAGGAGCTGAACGTACAGCAACCTCTCTAATTCCTTCTTAATTTGTGTTGATACTTAAAATTGGTACAAAAATCATTTAACACCTTTATTATAAAGACGGGGTTGGCAAATCTTTTCTATAAAGGACTAGATCACAAATATTTTAATCTTTGCAGGCCATACCATGTCTACCACTGTCAACTCTGCCAATATATCAAGAAGCAGCCATAGATTACATGTAAACAAATGGATCAGGCTGCGTTCCAATAAAACTTTACATACAAAAACAGCTAGTAGGCCAGATTTGGTCCATAGACAATAGTTTACTGATCTCTGCTATGCTCGTGTTGTACTTTTGTCATTCAGTTTGCAATTGCTGCACATTGGAGGCACTCAATTACTATTAAAAATGATTATATTTATAATGATAAAGTAAATAACTTAGAATATCATAGAAATTTATACATGCAGTTCTTGTGAAATTCCAATGGTTTCCATTGGTAAAAATAGACCATCACTTATGACTGTTAAGGATAATAATGTAAAAACAGAAGAATGATTTCTTGATTGTTTCTAATTGTGGACCATTTTCTTCTTCTTTTTTATTGTGCTTTAAGCTCTGAGGTACATGTGCACATCCCACAGGGCTGTTGCATAGGTACACACATACTATGGTGGTTTGCAGTTTCTGTACCCCTGTCGGTTACATCAGGCATTTCTTCCCTCCCCAGCCTCCCTGCCCCCCGCTGTCCCTCCCGTAGCCCCCCATCCCACAACCTACCCCAGTATGTGATGTTCCCCTCCCTGTGCCCACATGTTCTCAATGTTCAACACCCACCTGTGAGTGAGAACATGCAATGTTTGGTTTTCTGTTCTTGTGTCAGTTTGCTGAGAATTATGGTTTCCAGATTCATCCATGTCCCTACAAAGTACACAAATTCATTGTTTTTTATGGCTCTATAGTATGCCATGATGTATATGTGCCACATTTTCTTTTTTTTTTTTTTTTTTTGAGACGGAGTTTCACTCTTGTTGCCCAGGCTGGAGTGCAATGGCACGATCTCGGCTCACCGCAACCTCCGCCTCCTGGGTTCAAGCAATTCTCCTGCCTCAGCCTCCCGAGTAGCTGGGACTACAGGCACGTGCCACCATGCCCAGCTAATTTTTGTATTTTTAGTAGAGACGGGGTTTCACCACGTTGAACAGGATGGTCTCGATCTCTTGACCTTGTGATCCACCTGCCTCAGCCTCCCAAAGTGATATGCCATATTTTCTTTCTTCAGTCTATTATTGATGGGCATTTGGGTTGCTTCTGGGTCTTTCCTATGGTAAACAGTGCTGCAATGAATATACATGTGCATGCATCTTTATAATGGAATGATTTATAATCCTTTGGGTATATACCCAGTAATGGAATTGCTGAATCAAATGGAATTTCTATTTCTAAATCCTTGAGGAATCGCCACACTGCCTTCCACAGTGGTTGAACTAATTTACACTCCCACCAACAGTGTAAAAGTGTTCCTTTTTCTCCACATCCTCTCCAGCATCTGTTGTCTCCAGATTTTTTAATGAATGCCATTCTAACTGGTGTGAGATGGTATCTCAATGTGGTTTTGATTTGCATTTCTCTAATGACCAGTGATGATGAGCATTTTTTCATATGTTTGTTGGCCACATAAATGTCTTCTTTTGTAAAGTGTCTGTTCATATCCTTTGCCCACTTTTTGATGGGGTTATGTGTTTTTTTCTTGTAAATCTGCTTAGTTCTTTGTAGATTCTGGATATTAACTCTTTGTCAGATGGGTAGATTGCAAACATTTTTTGCGAGTGCACTCTAATGATTGTTTCTTTTGCTGTGCAGAAACTCTTTAAGTTTGATTAGATCACATTTGTCTATTTTGGCTTTTGTTGCCATTGCTTTTGGTGTTTTAGTCATGAAGTCCTTGCCTATGCCTATGTCCTGAATGCTATTGCCTAGGTTTTTTTCTAGGCTTTTTTATGATGTTAGGTCTTATGTTTAAGCCATTAATCCATCTGGAGTTAATCTTAGTGTAAGGTGTCAGGAAGGCATCCAGTTTCAGCTTTCTGCACATGGCTAGCCAGTTTTCCCAACACCATTTATTAAACATGAAGTCCTTTCCCCATTGCCTGTTTTTGCCAGTTTTGTCAAAGATCAGATGGTTGTAGATGTATGGCATTGTTTCTGAGGCCTCTGTTCTGTTCTATTGGTCTATATCTCTGTTTTGTTACCAGTACCATGCTGTTTTGATTACTGTAGCCTTGAAGTATAATTTGAAATCTGGTAGTGTGATGCCTTCAGCTTTGTTCTTTTTACTTAGAATTGTCTTGGCTATGCGGGCTCTCTTTTGGTTCCATATGAAGTTTAAAGTGTTTTTTTTTTTTTTCAGTTCTGTGAAGAAGGTGGATGGTAGCTTGGTGGGGATAGTGTTGAATCTGTAAATTACAAATTTTCACGATATTGATTCTTCCTATCCATGAGCATGGGATATTTTTCCATCTGTTTGTGTCCTCTCTTATTTCGTTGAGCAGTGGTTTGTAGTTCTCCTTGAAGAGGTCCTTTGCATCCTTTGTTAGTTGTATTCCTAGGTATTTTATTCTCTTTGTAGCAATTGTGAATGAGAGTTCGCTCACGATTTGGCTCTCTTTTAGTCTCTTATTGGTGTGTAGGAATGCTTGTGATTTCTGCACATTGATTTTGTATCCTGAGACTTTGCTGAAGTTGCTTATCAGCTTGAGGAGGTTTTGGGCTGAGACGATGGGGTCTTCTAAATATATGATCATGCCATCTGCAAATAGAGACAATTTGACTTCCTCTTTTCCTAATTGAATACCTTTTATTTCTTTTTCTTGCCTAATTGCTGTGGCTAGAATATCCAATACTATATTGAATAGGAGTGGTGAGAGAGGGCATCCTTGTCTAGTTCCAGTTGTCAAAGGGAATGCTTCCAGTTTTTGCCTGTTCAATATGATATTGGCTGTGGGTTTGTTGTAAATAGCTTTTATTATTTTGAGACATGTTCCATTGATACCTGGTTTATGGAGGGTTTTTAACATAAAGGGCTGTTGAATTTTGTCGAAGGCCTTCTCTGCATCTGTAATCATGTGTTTTTTGTGTTTGGTTCTGTTTATGTGATGGATTACATTTATAGATTTGGGTATGTTGAGCCAGTCTTGCATCCCCAGGAGAAGCCTACTTGATTGTGATGGATAAGCATTTTGATGTGCTGTTGCATTCGGTTTGCCAGTATTTTACTGAAGATTTTTGCGTCGATGTTCATCACGGATATTGGACTGAAGTTTTCTTTTTTAGTTATGTCTCTGTCAGGTTTTTGTATCAGGATGATGTTGGTCTCATAAAATGAGTTAGGGAGGATTCCTTCTTTTTGTATTGTTTGGAATAATTTCAGAAGGACTAGTACCAGCTCCTCTTTGTACGTCTGGTAAATTTGGCTGTGAACCCATCTGGACCTGGATGTTTTTGGTTGCTAGGCTATTAATTGCTGCTTCAACTTCAGACTTTGTTATTGGTCTATTCAGGTTTCAACTTCTTTCTGGTTTAGTCTTGGGAGGGTGCAAGTGTCTAGGAATTTATCCATTTCTTCCAGATTTACTGGTTTATGTGCATAGGGCTGTTTTAGTATTCTCTGATGATGGTTTGTATTTCTGTGGAATCAGTGGTGATCTCCTCTTTATTGTTTTTTATTGCATCTATTCAATTCTTCTTGCATCTATTCAGTTCTTCTCTTTTTTCTTTTTTATTAGTCTGGCTAGTGGTCTATTTTGTTCAACACCAGCTCCTGGATTTATTGATTTTTTCAAGAGTTTTTTGTGTCTCTATCTCCTTCAGTTCTGTTCTGATCTTAGTTATTTCCTGTCTTCTGCTAGCTCTTGAGTTTTTTTGATCTTGCTTCTTTAGCGTTTTTCAATTTTGATGATAGGGTGTCGATTTTAGATCTTTGCTCACTTCTCACGTGGGTACTTATTGCTATCAATTTCCCCCTAGACACTGCTTTAAATGTGTCCCAGAGATTCTGGTACATTGTGTCTTCATTCTCATTGGTTTCAAAGAACATTTTTATTTCTGCCTTCATTTCATTGTTTATCCATTCATCATTCAGGAGCAGGTTGTTCAGTTTTCATGTAGTTGTGTGGTTTTGAGTGAATTTCTCAGTCCTGAGTTAATTTGATTGCACTGTGATCTGAGAGACTGTTTGTTATGATTTCTGTTCTTTTGCATTTGCTGAGGAGTGATTTACTTCCAATGTTGTGGTCAATTTTAGAGTAAGTGCAATATGTTACTGAGAAGAATGTATATTCTGTGGATTTGGAGTGGAGAGTTCTGTAGATGTCTATTAGGCCCTCTTGGTCCAGATCTGTGTTCAAGTCCTGGATATCCTTGTTGATTTTCTGACTCGTTGATCTGTCTAATATTGACATGTAGTGTTAAAGTCTCCCACTATTGTGCAGGAGTCTAAGTCTCGTTGTAGGTCATTAAGAACTTGCTTTATGTATCTGGGTGCTCCTGTATTGGTTGCATATGTATTTAGAATAGTTAGCTCTTCTTGCTGCATTGATCCTTTTACCATTATGTAATGTCTTTCTTTGTCTCTTTTGATCTTTGTTGGTTTAAAGTCCATTTTATCAGGAACTAGGATTGCAACCCCTGCCTTTTTTTGCTCTCCATTTGCTTGGTAAATCTTCTTCCATCCGTTTATTTTGAATCTATGTGTGTCTTTGCATGTGAGATGGGTTGCCTGAATACAGCACACTGATGGGTCATGACTTTTTATCCAGTTTGCCAGCCTTTGTCTTTTGTTTGGGGCATTTCAGCCATTTACATTTAATGATAATATTGTTATGTTTGAATTTGATCCTGCCTTTTGTTACTGGTTGGTTGTTGTGCCCATTAGTTGACACCATTTCTTCATTGCATCATTGGTCTTTACCATTTGGTATGTTTTTGCAGTGGCTGGTACTGGTTTTTCCTTTCCATGTTTAGTGCTTCCTTCAGGAGGTCTTGTAGGGCAGGTCTGCTAGCAACGAAATCTCTCAGTAATTGCTTCTCTGTAAAGGATTTTATTTCTCCTTCACTTATGAAGCTTAGTTTGGCTGAATATGAAATTCTAAGTTGAAAGTTCTTTCCTTTAAGTATGTGGAATATTGGCCCCCATTCTATTCTGGCTTGTAGGGTTTCTGGGGAGAGATCTGCTGTGAGTCTGATGGGCTTCCCTTTGTGGGTGACCCAACCTTTCTCTCTGGCTGCCCTTAGCATTTTTTTCCTTCATTTCAACTCTGGTGAATTTGATGATTATGTGCCTTGGGATTGCTCTTCTTGAGGAATATCTTTGTGGTGTTCTCTGTATTTCCTGGATGGATTTGGCTGTTGGCCTGCCTTGCTAGATTGGGGAAGTTCTCCTGGATAATATCCTGAAGAGAGTTTTCCAGTTTGGATTCATTCTCCCCATCACATTCAGGTACACCGATCAAGCATAGATTAGGTCTTCTCACATAATCCTGTATTTCTTGGAGGCTTTGTTCATTTCTTTTTACTCTTTTTTCTCTAATCTTGCCTTCTCATTTTATTTCATTGAGTTGATCTTCAATCTCTGATATCCTTTCTTATGCTTGATCAATTCAGCTATTGAAACTTGTGTATGCCTTGCGAAGTTCTCGTGTGTGTTTTTCAGCTCCATCAAGTTGTTTATCATCTTCTCTAAGCTGGTTATTCTAGTTAGCATTTTGTCTAACCTTTTTTCAAAGTTCTTAGTTTCATTGCATTGGGTTAGAACATGTTCCTTTAGCTCAGAGAAGTTTGTTATTATCCACCTTCTGAAGCCTGCTTCTGTCAATTTGTCAAACTCATTCTCCATCCTGTTTTACTCCCTTGCTGGTTAGGAGTTGTGGTCCCTTGGTGGAGAGGCATTCTGGTCTTTGATAATTTCATCCTTTTTGTGCAGGTTTCTTCCCATCTTCACGAATTTATCTACCTTTGATCTTTGAAGTTGGTGATTTCAGATGGGATCTCTGAGTGGACATCCTTTCTGTTGATATTGAAGCTATTTCTCCTGTATGAAGCTTTTTTTTTTTTTTTTTTTTTTTTTTTTTTTTTTTTTTTTTTTTTTTTTTTTTTTTTTTTTTTTTTTTTTTTTGATTTTTTTTTTTTTTTTTTTTTTTTTTTTGGTTATGTAGTTGTCAGGAAGCTTCTTGATGAGGCAGTCTGTCATTTTTCTGCCTGCAGAGGCACTGCTGGATTCTCTCAGGCTCAGCCCAGCTGCTGGGTAGTCTTCCTCTGGGTTTTGTTTACATAGGTGTGGTTAGACCCACCTTCCCAATGGCAGGCATCCTTCCTCCTCTGAGTGTGCTTATCCCAGGTGGAGTTCAAACTGATGTACTGGCTGCAAAACTCTAGCAAGAGGGCTTCAGATTGCTGGACTTTGTGGGGGGTGGGACCTACCAAGTTGTATCACCTGTTTCCCTGCTTGCAAGTCTCCCTTTTTTGGGGGGACGGGTAGTTCTGTCCTGCAAGAGTTCTCAGTGTTAGTCGAAATTTCAACCTAGGTCTGTGCTGACAACTGGCAATGCCAGGCAGGCCGAAGCTGTTGCTCAGATCTGTTTTAATGACTCATGCTTTTCAGCCCGGCGGCATTCTCCTGTGCTGCGGGTTGCAGAGGTCATGGGGGAGGCGCAATATCTGGACCAGTGTGCCGAGAGGGTAAGGTCCCCAATCCTCTGGACCAGTTGTACTTCCCAGGTGGGGCAGTGCCCTGTCCTGCTTCGGTTAGCCCTCTTTGGGCTACTCCTGCCCTACTTTGGTTCACCCTTCTTGGGCTATTCCCACTGTCCGAACATTGAATTGAACCTGGCACCTCATTTGGGAATGTGGAGATTGCTCACCTTCTGGGTCTCTTTTGCTGGGAACTGCTCTCTGGAGTTGTCCTTATTCAGCCATCTTGGCAGAAGCCCCCAGTGGTCCATTTTCAAGTTATTCTAAATATAAAACCCTTGAGAATCTTCTCCAAAAGACAATTTGATATTGAGTTACAACTACCATTTTTAAATTCCTCTGCCTCCCAGGCGCAAGTGATTCTTCTGCCTCAGCCACCCAAGTAGCTGGGTCTACAGGCACATGCTACTGCACCGGCTAATTTTTGTATTTTTTGTAGAGACAGGGTTTCACCATTTTGCCCAGGCTGGTCTTCAACTCCTGAGCTCAAGTGATCCACATGTCTTGGCCTCCCAAAGTGCTGGGATTAAAGGTGTGAGCCACCGTGCCTGGCCAACACTTTGGAATTATTTAATTTATATAGCAACCTTTGTGAAAAGAGGTTGTATATAATGATTTTCTAGAGAATATGTAACATATTGTCAAAACATATTCTTAATTCCCTTTACAATTTATATAAACTATTAACTTTTCTATACTACTGAAATAATTTATCATAATAACTTATTTAATGAAAGCACCTGTAGTGACATATATAGGCTAATTCTTCCTGAAATATAACCCTTAGCATAGATCCTGTAGCACAGTAAGCCTTCAGTAGGTGTTTATTGAATGAATGAATAAAAGAATGAATGAATGAATGGACTGAAAATTCACTGAAGAATATAGACTGAAATATGATGAAGGAGGAAAAAAGATCTCATTATTTCGAGGTTTGCTAATATTATGGTCTCATAACAAATTTCACAAAAAGACTATCACAGCAAGATTTTAATTCTTAAGGAAAAATATATTCATATTTATAGACTACTGTTTGGGAGAAATGTGTTTAGTCTGTCTGTAAGAAATTATATATCTAAGGAAGCAAATTAATAATACTGTATATATAAAATGCAGTTTACCAAATGTTTCCGTAAGCGTGAATAGCTACCATTTATGGAGAGCTTAATAAGTGCCAAGTGTTTACATAAATTTTCTCTAATCCTCCTATCTTCCTAAGTGAGTATTCTAAATTTACAGATGAGGAAAATGAGACTCTAGAGGGTTCAGGGGCATATCCAAGGCCTTATATGTGTAGGCCTTGGTACAGAGGGGAGAGCTTGGATTTGAACCCAAATTGTACTGCTATGAGTTCCATGCCTCTGCTAGATGTATCACCTCCATGAAGGAAAAAGGTGAATATTATTATTCTGTATAGCACAGATGAAACAAGGGAGACTCAGAAAGTTCAAATGACTTAACCTGTAGGTACAAAGCTACAAATTATTAAATTGTAATCCTAATTACACTTCAAAACCTCTAACCTAATTACAGGTTTTTTTAATTCTCAGGATCGCTAAAAGAGTCTCCTAACCAAAACGTTGGATTACATAGACATATAATTATAAATGTAGTAGTATCAGTACGGATGTTTTTAAATCACTGAAATTGGTAAATTAAGCAACACAGAGATGTGTAACCTCCTTTATAAGCTTAAATCTTAACATGAGTTCATAATTTTCCCAAGTGTTGGAAAATTATTTTTCTTGCTTAAGACTGACTAGTAAAACACTTACCACTTATTCTCTTAAAGCTTATTTGTAATTTTGATAGAAGTGCTTTCCCTAATTTTTTATGTATTTTAAATAAATAATGTAATATTTCATAAACTACTCATGACAAAAAACATAAATGTACAAGTCAAGAGTCCTGTAAATAACTATTTCTCTGAAGAAAAACTGTAATATTCTTCAAGAAGACTTCCATCTGGAGTTCTGCCTTATACTAGGTTACTGCTGTGGGTTGAAATTCTGCAATTTTCTAAGTAGGCAGACACCTATTTTTTATGTTTTTTTTTTTTAATATGTGTTTCAAATAACATCAGAAGCATTAGGCATTTTTAAAGGCAATCTCTTTTTAAATAAATAAATATATGAATATGTGCTTTGATGTTATGTTTAAAAAAAATGGAAAATCTGTCTTTTGGATACTTCAGAACTGTCACTCAAAGAAACTTTGAAAGATGAGCTGGTTTGGTTCCTGAGACTTTCTATAAGTAATTCTGGTTTTTAAAATCTAAATGGCTTTGATCTCACATATATTTCAGTTATATATGAGAACTCTTCAGTTTTCTTCATGTCTTTCATTTGAGGCCTTTCAAATCTAAGATATGGACTATTTTCTAAGCTTCCCTGGTTTTCTTATTTTTTTTTCTATTAAAATAAAATACTTTAGAATTCAAAATATCTTACATATGCTCTAATATACTAGTAAAGGATAATGAAAAGACATTTTTTTGGAAGTAAAGAGAGGCTTTATGACAGAAATTAAAATATATCCAATTATGCAACAGAGTTCCATAATACCAGCTCCTTTTTCAATATCATTATCAAATAATTTATCTATTTCCTAGTGCTAATTTTCAGTATGTTGATATTATGAATTTTATTTTATGTTTTTTTCATAATTGTTAAGAATACAAATTTTTCATTCAGAAGGATCTTGAAGATCTCAGATCTTCTATTTGTTAGCTTTGTGACCCTGGGCAAATATCTTTGCCTCTCTAAGCCTCAGTTTCCTTGTCTGTCAAATGAGAATAGTCGTATTTTCCACACAGGTTTACAGTGAAGATGAAAGGAGACAATACTTGCAAAGCACTCAGCATGGTGCCTGGCAAACAGTAATGCACAATGAACATGAGATGTTATTATTATCCTGGAAATGACGCAGAACATCTGCAAACTTGTTTTTTCTGAGTTGCCACAATTAAGACTCAGCCACAATTCAGGAAAACTTAATTGTGCCCAAGCTTGTGCCTTGACTGATTAAGGTTACAAAAAAAATGGAGGCTTAGATCCAACTTTGGTTAAATTAGTTGGGAAAAGCTAATTGGCACAGAGCCACTCTGGTTCCCAATGGAGAAGCTGGCAGGAGAAGGATACGATTGAGTGCAGAGAGAGATGTCATTGTCCAGGGGCATCTTGTGTCTATACGAGCTGCCTCCTTGGGCAGAGGAATCACTCATCCAGTAGTATTTCTTGACGACTTAACGATTGGATGTGCCGAGCACCATGGTGAATACAGGAATATAATAATGAGCCAGATACAATCTTTTTTCTCAAGGAGACTACAGTCAAATGAATTTTAAGGGAGAAAATGGTCCAGAGTCCAGGCCAAGCCATTGGGACAAAAGGAGGAATCCATTGTGACAGAAAAGAGACAGGCCCTCCATTATGGGACAAACTAATGAGTTGGGGGTAGGAGAAGCAGCCCAGTCAGTCATCAGGGATAGAATTGCTGACCAGATAGAAGCACTAGAAGGAGGGGAGTGGAGGCTGGGCAGGTGAGAGCGTGCAGAGGACCCAGAAAACCAGAGGAGGGCAGAGAGCTGTGGGTATGATGCAGCTGTGATGAAGGCTGGTTAGGATAAATCACAAGAATGTCTTGTTTTCCCCGAGTTACTATTTAAGTTTGGAATTCGGCACTCTTTATCTAGTTAGAATCTTAGTGCTAAGTGGAACTCATACCAAAAGGCATGGTATATAACTGTTTCATATGTGCCATACAATAGTGTTGAGACCCTCTAACAACAGAGTCACCCTCTCAGCTTTAGATAAGAGTTCAAAGATCCTCTTGAACCCATCTGTTTTTTAAAAATATAATTTGGATTACATCACTCCCGTGTTTAAAATTTTTCAACCATATCTCATTTCCTTTTAACAAAAACTTCTCCCCAGGGCTCACAGCTGTGTGAGCTATAGCCATCGCCTGCCTCCACAGTCTATTTCTCCATTCAGTCACCATGCTTCCAGAGCTGCGTCTCTTCCTCTGCTAAAGCAAGCCCTTTGCTGACTGGATGTGCTCATAGTTTCAGGAGCCTGGGATCCTTTCTGTCATCCCATTTGTCAGGGCCTAGCTCAGATGTCACCTTCTTTGATCACTCTCACATCAATCAGTGCCCCCCTCTCCCTCTCTCCCTCTCCCCCTCTCTCTATATATAGATATAGATATATATACAGATATATATGTATATAGATATAGATATATATACAGATATATATAGATATAGATATATACACACACATATATAAATCAATATAGATTATATAATTACGTATATAAATCAATATAATCAATTATGTGAGTCAATATAATTAATAGATAATAAATTATATATTGATTATATGTATAAATCAGTCTCTCTCCATCTTACTCATTTTCTTCAGAGAAATCACAATCAGCAATTGCCACCTTAATTATTTGGTGAGTTATTAATTGTATGTATCCCTTCCTATTTTGTCAACTCTGTATTTTGTGAACAGACACCTTGCCTTACTTCTCTCAGTATCCCCTTTTCATAGCATGGAGCCTAATATGGGAAAAGTGCTCAGTAGTATTGTTGTGTGGGTGGATAAATAATGCTTTGCTTGGTTTTCCAGTATCCTAGTCTAATTACCACACAGACTATGTTTGAAGACTCCTGGGGACCAAGAATTCACTCCTTCCCAAGGCATCCACTCATCTTACAGCCACTTCCTTAGAAAGCTCCATATGTTCAGTGAGAACTTGCATTTTAACTTCTGCTTAACAGCTTGTCTTACCTGTATACCTGTCACTTCATGAGGCTTATCTTCCTTCCATAGCATAGCCTGATTATTTTCATGGAGAATGAAATCCCAGATTTTTTTTTGATACACAGTTTCACTCTGTCACCCAGACTTCTTAACTATTTCATGAAAAAGACAATCTGGTCACTCTTGCCTGGATCGTAACACCTACTGTATATTCCTTTTAAAACATGAAAGTACTATTCCTGTGTGTAACTTGTGTTAGAAATAGGCATATATAACAAAATTTTCTATCAAGTAATGGAGAGTTATATACATGTATTTAAAATATGCAAAGCAGTAAAAATCAGTACAGATCCCATCTAATAGTTTACATTATGTATTTTCCTGAGACTTTCCAGAGTCAAGTTTAGTTTCAGCCATTCCAAACTGAAACTATTTCCTCGATGTAGCCTACACTACAATAATCTGTCCAAACAACTTCTAAGCATTTCTATTCAAGACCAATAATTTTTTAGCAATTTATTGGTAACAATTTTACATGTTTACTTACAACTGAGAAACTTTTTTAAAAACAGGAATGGCAGCCTTATAGTTTCAGCAGCTACTGGATCCCAGGCAATGATCTAAACACATCACACCCATTATCTTATTTAATCCCACAAGTCTGAGATAGGTACCATTAGTATTCCCATTTTTCAAGACAAGAAAACTGAGGCTAAGCAAATAAGAAACCAGAATTCTGATTCAAGCAGCCTCATTCTAGAACTCCAACTAAGCCGCCCTGCAGTGTGCAGAGATGGTGAGCATTATAGAGCTGTGCTAATAGAAGGCAATAGAGGAAGACGCAGTGCACTGGGCAGGCACTGGGCAGCCAGGGAAGTCACTACAGATACATAGTGACACTCCAGGCTTCCAGACCACACCCATGTTCCTGGGATTTCTCGCTGTGCCACAGTGGGTCATCACACGTGTCCTGGTTGCGCAACTTTTCCTGGGTTCCTGTGAAACCTGATCTCTTATTTCCACAAGTATCCTTGCAATAAGCCTTCTCCATTGCTCTGGGTAAACTAAGGTATCTTCCTTTACTGCCCCTCAAAAGCCTAACACTCAAGTAAACTCAAAACTATTATCCAATAGTAGTTCTCAAACTTTAATTTACATCAGCATCCCCAGAAGGTTTGGTTAAAACAGACTGTTGTGTTCCACCCCCAGAGTTACTCATTCATTAGATCTGGGATGGGGCCCAAGAATTTGTATTTCCAACAAGATCTCTGTGGACCCTGATGCTACAGATCCAGGGATTATATTTTGAGAAGCCTTGATCCAGAGTCTCTGTCCCCAAAATACAGAAAGCAGCAGAAGCAACAGCATCACATGAGAGTTGTGAGAATTGCAGACCCTCAGCGCCCACACAGGCCTGCTGAATTGGAGTCTGAATTTTAATAAGAATCTCAGGTGCTTCCTGCACATGTTGAAGTGAGAGAAGCCCAGTTAGATCAGTGGTTCTCACCACCTGCTTGAAAAAGACCAGACCTTTTAAGGAACACATGCCTCAGTCCACACTCTGAGATGCTGATTTTGGTTCCTGGCCTCCTCCACAAAGATGCTAATTTGCCAGGTTCGGAATGTGGCCCTGGCATGGGGATTTTAAAAATCTCTCCAGGTAATTTTAATATTCAGCCAAGGTTATGAACCACTGACCCAGAGATACCGACTTCGGCTGATTTGTTGGCACTTCCTTTTACCTCTTACTCATTTACAGGGTATGTACTAGAAGAAAAAAGAGTGGTCACTGTAATTCGCTTATTAAGGTGACAGAAGAAGAGAAAGACTGCAAATAACATTATATCTGAGGTCTCCATTTTCACCAAGACAGGCTTCAAGCTATCAAAAGTTGAACAATAAAGTGAGACCAACAAAGTTAAATTATTTCTAAACCCAGAAAATACTACTGCAGTACGGATCAACTGACCCAGCCAAGGAGTCAGAAAAATATACTCTTCTCAAACAAGTATTTATTCTCAATATGAAATGGTTCGCTACTGCTTCCTTTTCCTCTAAAGCATTTTTTCCCTTGTTTTATGTTATTTAAAAAAATTTAAATTGACAAGTAAAAATTGTATGCATTTATGGTATACAACATGATGTCTTAATACATGTCCACCTTGCAGAGTGGTCAAATCAAGCCACTTAACATACTTATCGTTTTTTTGGTAAAAACTCTTAAAATCTTTTAGCAATTTGAAAATGTACAATATAATATATTGTTATTAACTATAGCCAGCATAGTGTACAATAGATGTCTTGATCTAATTGTCCCTGTCTAACCGAAATTTTTTGTTTTTTGACCATCTCCCAAGAACTCAGAAACTTTTTAATATATTTCTTGTATTCTTCCAATTCGATTTTTTTCCTGACTTCTACTAGTCTTTTTCTGATTCTTGCCAGATAAGTACAATGTCTGAATTTAGGATTTAGCATTAACATCTAAGGTCAACGATGTAGCTATGAATTATCATTGCTAGCCTATAAAAGAATCTTATAGATAGTCCTACCTTTTTAAAACTTGTTGTCACCAATCCATGCTCTGTAGGACTCTGATCCTGAACATAATTTGCCTGAAAATACTTTCTTTCTGGTCAGTGATGTGACCTTTTGGTGGGTCAAGGGTTGATTCAAATCCTGCATACTATTATCAGTGGCAAGTTAGCCAAAATAGATGGTGCCTTGTACTTGGTTTTTTGTTTGTTTGTTTGTTTTTAAGCACCATAAACATCAGTAGTCCTGCTTGTATTGCAACTCTCCCACTCTGCATGAAATTGAAAAGTAGGGCTGGGCGTGGTGGCTTACACTTGTAATCCCAGCACTTTGGGAGGCCAGGCAGGTGGATCGCCTGAGGTCAGGAGTTCAAGACCAGCCTGGACAACATAGTGAAACCCCATCTCTACTAAAAATGCAAAAAATTAGCCAGAAGTGGTTGTGGGTGCCTATAATCCTAGCTACTTGGGAGGCTGAGACAGGAGAATCATTTGAACCTGGGAGGTAGAGGTTGCAGTGAGCTGAGATCCTGCCATTGCACTCCAGCCTGGGCAACAAGAGCAAAACTCTGTCTCAAAAAGAAAAAAAAAAAAGGAAAGAAAATGAAAAGTAGTAGCTGCAAACCTCTGATTTCAGGCAAAGTAAAGCCACCTTACTGCTTTTTCTCAGATAATTGATTCTGGTCCATGCATATGGTGTTTCTAAGGAGACTTCATCTTGCTTCAAACTAAGTACACTTTCTCTGTCTACACTGAAGCATATTTTTGGCATATAAAGTTTTATTTCTAGACTGGATTGATACAATTCTTCTCTCCTGAGCCTCTCTGATGAGAGAGTCTATTCTTTTGCTCCCAAAAACAGACCATTCATCCTGATTCTGATGTTGCTGTTTTGAAATTATATTTTCTTTCAGGGTATCTTTGTATACCTGAACCAGAACAAAGCCATTTTTTACATAGAAGGACTTTATGTTTACTGTCAATCATATACTCAGGGAAATGAAATTGCTTTTCTTTAAAAAGTCACTCATTTGAATTACTTTCTCTTACATCTGTAAGTGCGACAGGCAATTTTTTAAATCAAATGAGCAAATGCTCCCACTGCCCACTACTGGACAGCGCCACACCTCATCTTCCCCTCACATGATTGTTCCCGTACCAGGACTGTTCCCTCTTCCTAAAGCATGTTTCCTTGGCCATTTCCATGGCTTATTTTTCCAAATCCTTCAGGGTACAGCTTCAACTTCACCTTCCCCAAACATCCTATGTAAAGTGGAAGTTCTCCCTCTCTGCACCTGTTTTACTGTTTCTTACAATTTTTATTTTGGGCCAGGCATAGTGGCTCACACCTGTAATCTCAGCACTTTAGGAGGCCAAGGTGGGCAGATCACAAGGTCAGGAGTTCGAGACCAGCCTGACCAACGTGATGAAACCCCGTCTCTACTAAAAATACAAAAATTAGCCGGGTGTGGTGGCATGCACCTGTAATCCCAGCTACTCAGGAGGCTGAGGCAGGAGGATTGCTTGAACTCCAGAGGTGGAGGTTGCAGTGAGCCAGGATCCAGCCATTGCACTCCAGCCTGGGTGACAAAGTGAGACTTCATCTAAAAAAAAAAAATTTTTTTTTACTTTATGGCACTGATCTCAATTTGTAATAATTCCTTTTGTTTGTTTACATATGCACTACCTCTCCTAGTAAAATGGAGGCTTCCTGAGGGCAGGAAACTTGTATTTTGGTCACCAGTGTCCAACAGCTCCCTCTGCTTCCACATGCAGATTTCAGTCCTTATCTTGCCATGTACCCCCAACCCCCCCATTCACTCAGCCGGTTATAACTCAACTCTGTGGGCTCTGTCTTAACTCTCTGCCCCAGCTTTTCAAGGCTCTTGTATTCTTGTGCCCTGTCCCCTGCTTTTGCCCCAAACCCGAGAATTGAAGGATTCATGGATGTCAAGTTGCTTAAAGTCTTCTGAGCCTGGAAAACATGCAGCAGCCAAGCTTTGCAACAGGGTCAATCCCATCAACATAGATGTTTAACATTAGTAATACAGTGATGTGTTTGTTCTCCCAGTAGGTTTTGAGCACATGTAAACAATGATGCACTTGCTATCTACAACGTGGTACCAGGAATTGCCATATTACAATGTAGCCCTTCATTAGTTGTGTTGGCAAGTACCTGGCCAATGCTAGATCTATCATTCATAGTGCACCACACACCATGAGCACTGTAAATTTGTTGTCCAGGGGATCGGAGGCTGATCCAAGCTTTGCCAGTGATTCCCTTTCTGGGGATTCTGGCTTTTGAGACCTGGAATATAGACTGAGTACCTGGACTGTCTGATGCAAAGTTCAGAAGCCTGTTTGGCTGTTTTCTACTGTGTGTACCAGAGCAGCTGAAGATGCTAGGCTTAGTACGAGAGAGAGAAGAAAAGCAGACAGGAAGAGAGGAGCAGAGTTATATACAGGCAGCCCCAGCAAATGTTGGGGTCCCTGGATCCATTTGCTCCCAGATCTAACACTGTTCCTACTCTTTCTTAATTTTCTTTCCTACCTTCAGTGAGCACTCATCTGTCTCAGAGAAGGCTTATTAAATTTCAGAGCGGCCTCATAATAGACCCCATTAGCCCTGTTTACCTCTTAGAATAGAGGGTAAAGCAGAAGATGGCACAGAGCAATCCGTCTTCACTGTTTTAAATTCATTTTACACCACAAACCCGAAGGTACTGCCTTGTTCACTCCTGTGCCCTACCACTAAGCATAGTGCCTGGCACATAGAAGACGATCAGTAAGTCTTTGCTGTCTGAGTAAATTCGCCCCAAAACTAAGCTCAGCTAAGCTAAGGAAGACAAGTGAGTCTGGTGTTTAACTCGATTTTTCAGAAGTTAAATTGCTTGGTTTGGGGTGGGGTGAGGATTTTCTCCAGGGCTATCCTGAAATGTCTTCATTGAGATCAGAAATGTGTTATCTGCAGTTTATTTTTCTTTTTGCTATACAGTATTTTGTTTGAACAAAACACTGGATCATCATGTAGCTGACATGTTGGGAAGAAAAGTCAAAACTTGAATGAGGAATTATACAAAATAACCTTTTAACGTCTCTTACAATGTTAAATTTTATGTGACTATCATTTTGTGTCTAAAGGAGATGTTAATGAAAAAAAGCTAATCTCTGTGAAATATTTTAAAGAAGCTTATTTCGAGCCAATAAGTAACCATAGCCCAGGGTAAACACAAACCCAAGATGCCTTAAGTAAGTGGTCCCGAGGTAGTTGGATGACAGTTTGGTTTTATACATTTTAGGGAGGTGGACATTACAATCAAAGACATAAATCAATACATGGAAGGTATACATTGATGTGCCTGGAAAATGCAGGATATCTTGAAGTGAGGGCTTATAGATTAAAGGTGGATTCAAAGATTCTTTAACTTACAATTGGTTAAAGGAGTAAGATTCTGTTTAAAGTTTGGACTCACAGAAAGTAATGTTTTAAATTAAAACAGGGATGCTGTAACACAAGATTAATGGCCTGCAGGTGTGACTTCACCCTTGCCTTTAGGTCTTATTTATAATTTGTTATCTATTGCCACAAAAAGTCTGTTCTGTCAGTCTTATGATCTCGATTTTAACATTAATGCTGATCAGTTGTGTCTAAACTCCAAGAGGGGAGGGGAAATCAGTTTCTCATCATAGCCAGGAAATCAGTTTTGTTTTGTTTTTTTCTGAGACAGAGTTTCACTCTTGTTGCCTAGGCTGGAGTACAATAGCACAATCTTGGCTCACTGTGACCTCCACCTCCCAGGTTCAAGCAATTCTCCTGCCTCAGGCTCTCAAGTAGCTGGAACTACAGGCATGCACCACCCTGCCCATGTAATTTTCTGTATTTTCATTAGAGATGGATTTCACCATGTTAGCCAGGCTGGTCTTGAACTCCTGACCTCAGTTGATCCACACCCCTTGGCCTCTCCAAGTGCTGGGATCACAGGCATGAGTCACTGTGCTCAGGCAGGAACTCAGTTTTTGAAGGTTTCTCTAGTGTCCCCTTGGCCAGGAGGGGGTCTATTTAGTCGATGTGAGATGTAGGGTTTTAAGTTTATACAGTTATTAACAAATAAGTCTCAGAAGCTCTCCAAAATTGATTAGTATTTAATGCTCCAATTAGTAGTTTGTAGTGAAAAGTATTGTCTAGGGTACTCACTTCTAACCTGCCTCGTGTCTTTGAACAAATTGGTAAATCTTTGTACATCATGCTTTCTTTTCTTCTCTCATTTTCATACCTTCTTTCTTACCTTTCTGAGGTAACCCCATCCTGAATTTGATATTTACTACTACTGTATGTCTCTATAATTTTTAACACATGCATATATTTCTTTTTCATATTCATAGCCTTATATAAAATGTATCTATCTGTATTTACCCTTTTGCAGCCTGCTTATTCATTCAACAGTAGGTTTTTGAGATTTATTTGCATTGATATATGTAGCTCTTGGTCATTTACCTAACTGCTAGCTAATATCTCATTATATGAATCAGCCGCAATTTATATATACATCCTCCAATTGATGCACATTAAAGTTGTTTTTAACTTTTTACTCTCATGCATAATTCTGCTAAGAATATCATTGTGTAATATCTTTGTTTAAATGTTTGAGAGCTGCTATAAGGGGCTGAGTTGTATATTATCCAAAATCCTATCAGCTAAAATATTCTGGGCTTCCAGATTATATATTTTCCTCTACTCACATGAATCCAAATTAGGGTTTCTTAAAACAGTAGATGTGTACAATGATAATGCTAATAAAACATACACAGAACTTTTTTTTAGATACACTGCTATTTAGAATTATAGTTGAAAGATATAAATGTAAGACACAGTATCTGCTCTCAGTGTTTCTTACTTTATTGATATGCCAACAGAGTATTTCACAGTTCATTGAAAATCTATTAAAATAATTACTAGGTCATTAGTGTAGACTTTGAGTATGAGTGTAAAGACCTCACTCACTAAATAATTCATGGCAGTCAGCAAGTTAGCAAGTATTGATTCAGTAATGTAATACTACCTAGTCCAACCTATCTAATTTTCCTAATAGAAATAAACTCTTTTAAATGTTAAAGCACCATCTAGTCCCAGCCTCCTCCTTTTACAGAGAAACAACTGAAAGGCTTAAATTTGCATAGCCTTTAGGTAACAAAACTGGTACTAAAACAGAATTCCTGATAACTATTTTTTCACACCATATTTTTTCCTTTCTTCTCCTCCACCTTTGCCTTCTTCTTTCCATACTTCTTGAGATCTAAGAGGGCTCAAGATCCTTTGGAATTGCTGGCTCATTTCCCAGACTGGTTTGAACATAGCTATTACAAAACCTAAAATTAGGAGGTTTAGCAACTAGATGCACCACGAGGAGCAAGAATATGGTTTCTGTTCTCCAGTTGAACATCTGTCTGCTGAGAACTTACTTACTGCTGTAACAACCCCAGACTTCAAGACAAAGTTCGGAAGTACAGAACCAATGTCTTTGGAACAATTCACTGTGGTTTTCTTTTCAAACATATCTTTTAAGAATGAACCAAGACTGGCGTGGTGGCTCACATCTGTAATCCCAGTACTTTGGGAGGCCGAGGCTGGTGGATCATTTGAGGTCAGGAGTTCAAGATCAGCCTGGTCAACATGGTGTGAAACTCCATCTTCTACTAATTACATCAACTTGGGAGGCTGAGGCAGGAGAATCACTTGAACCCAGGAGGTGGACGTTGCAGTGAGCTGAGATCATGCCACTGCACTGCACTGCACTTCACTCCAGGCTGGGTGAGAGAGCAACACTCTAACTCAAAATAAAATAAAAATAAACCAAGCAATTAAGGGGTTTAGTGGCAAGTTGCACAGTATCTCTAGTTCTCAAGACTAAAGAATTATAAAACTTGAAAATAAGGATCATTTTTAAATGAAAGAAGAAGCTTAGTTTTCATTAAGTGTTCTGTCATTTTTCCCCAAATCACAGAATACTAAAAGTTTTATATAGAAACTTGAAAGTACATTTTGTGTATGTGTGTGCTAATCCAACAGACAGAATTAATCACTTGTCTTTCCTCTATTTCTCAACCTTTTAGCTATATTTCTTATTGTATGAGTCTTCCTGGGTTGTAAACATTTGCTCTTGTACCTGTCTGCTTCCTTACTGAAAGCCCCCTGAGGACCACAGGGCCTGGAACATTGGAGACCCCACAAAGGAATTCAGTGGAAAGGAATGGAGGAGAAATTTGCAAAAGAGCTGCCAACAGTTTATCCATGATTCACAATGTATCAGGTCTTTGGTGTAGTCACTACCTTCTAGCTCTGGTTGTGACCATTGCAATTCTAGATACTTCATTTTGCCAGTTTCCAAGAAGTAAGCAACTTTTGGGTCACTAATCATACTAGACAGTCACATAGGAATTAATGTATAACCCAGAAATCATTTAATCAATGATTATCATATTAATGGAGTGATATCTTTCTAGCAGTTAAGTAGATATATGGACCGGCCAATCTTCCCTGTTTTGCTACATTCAGAGTGTTTGGGGAAAAATTTACTCTTCCTAGATTCACTTAATGATTTTGGAATCTTCTTTTAGGAGTGTTTTGCTCAGGTCAAGAAGAAGCCTCATAAACAATGTTTCACAAAATATTATATTTTATGGTTTCATCTCCAAGATCAGCCAGGGTATCTGTTTTTATGACTGGCAACCATAGATTGTGATAGAAAATTACACAAGGCGGATTGGTACCAGTATAAATTGATGTCTCCTCCTCCTCCCTCCTCCTCCCTCCTCCCTCCTCCCTCCTCCCTCCTAAGGGTTTCTTCCTCCTCAGTGGTCTTGCCCATCCTCTATATATTCTCTTCTCCTGTATCATCTTTTCTTTCTGTATTGCTTTGCTGTTTCTGTAATTATATACAATTCAATCTCCTCTATCTGAAACTAAAGCACAACTCAAATATCTAATTCTTTCAATCATATTTTCCCTACTGCCTCCAATTTATTCCTTCCCTTCTCTTTCACTTTGAATAATTTTGCATCATAACCATCTCCACTTTATGACTTTCCTCACCCTCACCTTGTTTACTGGAGTCTGCCCCTGTCAACCAGTGGTCCTGTTATCCCCTGCCACCTTCCCATCATTAAATCTAATAAGTCCTTTTCAGTCCTCCTCTTTTGAGCTCTGTGCGCATTAGATACTGGTGATATCCACTTCATTACACTTTCCCTTGACGTCCATGAAGACAGACCCTTCTGGTTTTCTTACTACCCTCTGGCTACACTCTTAGTTTGCTCTTCAGACTACTTTATTTCCTTTTCTCATCCCTCAGATATTGATGTTCTTCAGAGTTCTACCCTTATTCTCTTTCATCTCACTCTAATTGGATCCCCTATGTAGAAATTTCATCCCTTGCAAATCTCTGTTGTGCCATTTGTTCCCTGGGCATCTATACTTGAATGCCTCCAGACCCCTCAAACTCAGTAATTAACCTAAAGCCATAATTTCTCTCCAAAGTCTATTCTTCCTCCAGAATACCTGGATTCAGTAGTGATGCAATTGCCCTACCTAAAACTATTGCCATGTATGATGCCTCCAGTTTCCTCTTCCTTCCTCTCTGCCTGCAACTACATGCTATCCAAAAGAATCTTTGAGCTACTCCCAAGCGTGCCTACTTCTCTCTATGCTATTACTACTGCTGCAGTCTATGACACAATTATCCTTTTCTGGGGTTGCCGTAGCAGCCCCTAAAGCAGCCTCCCTCCCCACCCCATGACCTTGCCTGTCCCCATCCCATTGTCCTCACTGAGCCTCCTTGTCCACCTTGGAAGCCTGATCCTCCTCCTTGAAGCTCTTCATGGCCCCCCAGTGGCTCTCAGGGCAAACCTCAACTCCACACTTGGGATCTCAAGGCCCTTCATGATGTGGCCTCTGCCTAACTCTTCAGCCTCCTTTCTTGTCACATTGCTCACATTGCCCTAAACCTCCAACTGTGCTAAACTTTCAGTCTCTCAACTGACCATCTCAACCCCAGGCCTCTGCAGGTGCCTCTCAAATAGTTCCTGTTACTCAAACGTTTAAGTTGCCGCTCCCTTGTGCTCTCTGTTCCTCCCTACTGAAGCCCTCATGAGGATAGATTCGGAGTGTTGTTTAATGTCATCCTTACCACATTCAACGCACTAGACCTTGAGATCTGTGACGGTGGCACTAGGGGAGCACTGTACCATGGCATCCTCTGTCCTAACGTGTCTTCTTTGGCCACAGTTGGTAGGATTTTGTTAACTCAATTTGAAAATATCAAATTAGAAATCTTGGAAAAGAAATACAGGTGTATGCCTTCTCTGTTAGTCACAGGTACCATGTATCTACCTCCCAACTTTCGTAACCATGAAAATGATGTTTTTATGAGTATCTGTGAGAATCCATCCTCTGATTTCATGGAGCGAAAAGTGCATGATTGTACTCTGTCAGAGCGACGTGCTCTTGCAAAACTTCTTTATCATGCAGTGTTTTACTGGAAAGGTAGCTAAATTTTAGCGTAATATAATTTTGTGTTTTTTTCTGTAATAAATACAATGTACTATACAGATTAGTTATTAAACTTTCATTCTGTTACCCAGACTCCTTATTTCTCTGATTTTATCCATACTACCCTTTTACACTTTCTTTGTTTTAAAGAACATTTAAACTCACTTGGGTGGCCTGTCTAGGTGACCCACAGAAGAAAGTTGTTGAAAGTACTTGTGATGTTTAAAATCCAACAAAAAAGAATATGGAGGGAGAGCTGACATCAGTGACATTGACGGCTGTCTTCTCAGGAAGCTTCCAATTTGTTTCGATCTGTCTCAGAGAAGTAACAAAATATATCCTGTACAGATGCAATTTTCTTCTTTTCCATTGACATTTAACTGATACATGGGTGGCTGCCGGCTACATATTTAATATGAATCTCTTTTTTTTTTTTTGAGACAGAGTCTTGCTCTGTCGCCAGGCTGGAGTGCAGTGGCGCAATCCCGGCTCACTGCAAGTTCCGTTTTCCGGTTTCAAGCAATTCTCCTGCCTCAGCCTCCCGACTAGCTGGGACTACAGGCACGCACCACTGTGCCCGGCTAATTTGTTGTACTTTTAGTAGAGATGGGGTTTCACCATGTTGGCCAGGACGGTCTCGATCTCTTGACCTTGTGATCCGCCCGCCTCGGCCTCCCAAAGTGCTGGGATTACAGGCGTGAGCCACCGCGCCCGGCCAATATGAATCTCTTTAGTAAGAATTTTGATAGAGAATTTTTCTCATTAATTTTTCAAAAAATTGAGAAGGCCAAAAATTGATATGGTTCAGATTTATTTAGAGAGGAAGCAATACAGAAGGAAACTCCCCAGCTTCCCATTCTGTGTCTGTATTCTGAGCCCAGAATTGGTAGAAAATGCCTAAAAGTACTCTTTTTATTTTTTTTGAGACGGAGTTTCGCTCTTGTTACCCAGGCTGGAGCGCAATGGTGCGATCTCGGCTCACCGCAACCTCCGCCTCCTGGGTTCAAGCAATTCTCCTGCCTCAGCCTCCCGAGTAGCTGGGACTACAGGCACGCGCCACCATGCCCAGCTAATTTTTTTTGTATTTTTAGTAGAGACGGGGTTTCACCATGTTGACCAGGATGGTCTCGATCTCTTGACCTCGTGATCCACCCGCCTCAGCCTCCCAAAGTGCTGGGATTACAGGCGTGAGCCACCACGCCCGGCCTAAAAGTACTCTTAATAAAAATATCAGAATGATAAACCTAGAATTCCAGAATGTTTATCAGGTATCATATGGGCAAAGTCTCAATTAATACTTGTTTGCAAATGAAAAACAATAGACATAAATACTTATATATTTCATGGTCTTATGAATAGCTTTCAAATTACTTTTATAACTAATTTACTGTGAATTGCTAGTTTGTATAAATTAGGGCTCTCACCATTTTACATTTCTTATAATATGAAATATATTTAAAAACAGGAATGATTTTATCATAAGATGTTTTCATTGGTTTCTGTATGAGCTAAGAAAGACATAATTAATAGCACAAAGAAAGATCCTCAATTCGAAAATTCTGTTCAGATGTATAAAGCCAAAGAATGTCTAGTAACAGGAATAAACAGAGTAGCAGCCAGCTTTCATATACTCAATAAACCAATGTAAGTTTTACTAAGCCTTCTTTTAAGTTTGCTCCAGAGAGAGACAAATCCATAAAGCGATCGGGCTGCTTATTATGACTCTGCCAGAAATGTACTGTAAACAATGAAATTGCTTCAGAATTTTGGACTCAGAATTTTATGATTGACATTAAGGGTCAGTGCCTGCATTTTAGACCCTCCCAGAAGCAATTCAATAATCAACAGAAATCGGAACTCTATTCACTGAACCACTGGCAGAAAATTAGGTAGAGACTCTGGGTTTGCTTTGAATCAAAGGTGTGTCTGATAAACTAAGGCTAAGGGAAAAGTTATAACTGTAACCTGAAACTCCATATCCAAAAATCAGGATGCTGTAGTTTTGGAAGAGTTTTGAATAGTTACGAGCAGTCCAGAATTGATGCGAAAATGGTGATGTGCTTAAATGGAAAACTAGTGGTAATGGGAAAATGTAATGGGTTTTAATTCTGTCTCTGGTCCTTTGAAGTGTTTTTCCATCAACTAGATTGAACTCGTAAAAGCAGGTATGCATTTGAAATCATCCAAACAAATTCAAATTTTACTCTGGCACTACCCATTGAGATTTAAATAGCGTAAGTCTTTGTTCATTCACAGCAACAGGTAGGCAGCTCTTTCCCTCTGTATCTGATATTTAAATTTCATGCTCTCTGTTTACAGTTGGCAAGAGTCAGGTTATCCTTGATTTCTGCCAGAATGCCGCGTTAACTTGGCTCATGTTGGATTCCAGAAGGTAAAGAGCCTTCTTCCCTGAAGCAATTTCTGATTAAGAAGAAAATGAGATCTCAGCTGTATTTTTAGCATCTGGATTTCTTAAATATTCATTTATTCAGTTTTGACTTTGGGGACCCTTTGTGTTGTTACATTTGTGTGTGTACAGTGAGTAGCATGACAACGTGAATCACTGTATTAACTTCAAAGAATTGTGTTGCCTTTCCTTTCTGTCAGCTCCTTTGCAAGGCTCGTATAACTTCATAAGGGCATACGTCTATCTGCATTTGTACTCTCCAAATATTCATGAAAGTCATTGATGGCCAAGGACTGAAGAGAGGAGAAAGAATACCTGAGAGGGGGTGTCTGTGAAAATGCGACAGGGTAGTATTTCATCTGCTTGGCCCAGTATGAGATGGATGTCCCAAGTTTGCTGTGTTGGTGGTGGTTTGCAAAGAGTAGCCTTGTTGCCAGTCTCTGGCTATTTCCTCAGACCCTAGCAGACCATGTTCTTGATGTCGGTATATAAAAATGGTCTCTTCTGTTGCCACAATATTTATTCCTACTTTGGAGCAAACTGCTCACCAGCAATTCTGAGAACTTATAAGGTGTCTTGGGGAAAAAGTAAATCTTCTCTGGTTTTTGACATTTTCTCCCATTGCCTTCAGCCCTCCCCAGACCTCTCTTTTTTTCTGCTCCTGTAGAATTTAAACCCACAGCATGATGATCTATCTTTATGGTATTATAAACTATTTTTTATCTATAAATGCAAGTTTCTATTTTGAAAAACTCTATATAATTCTAAAAGACTCTCCAGGATATTATTGAATACAATGCCCTTTTACTAGAGTGATGGTATGCTGGGAAAAAGAAGGTAATCAATCAGATTTGGGAGGGATTACAGGGTACCAGCTCTGAACTGACACTACTCACGGGAGAGCCAAAACATAACTGTCAGAGTATGAGCTTATGGAGGTCAGGCAATCAATGGAGTTTCAGCTCCATCTCACAGATCCAGTGGTCCCCATACCCATCCTGTGGTCATTTCTTCAGTTTCTGCATGCATCATTGGAATACACAATACTCAGCACTGATAGAATCCCCACATTGGGAATTCTGAGAAATGTGTCTAATATAAGAACTGTGCTAGATCTGTATGCTATTTCCTCATTGATATATATTTCAGCAAGGAAAATAAGTCATTAATTGGCATCTACTTAGTAGCTGTATTACCTTAGCCAAAGTCCTCAGTCCACCCAGATGCATCTCCTGACCTAAACATGAGGAAGTTATTATGATGCGAGTTGTTCAAGTTTCCTTCCAGCTCTGCAATGCTGGTCTTTTCACTCACTTAAAATGCTTTCCCTTTACTCTTCTTTTCTTCTTTTGAGTAGTGAAACTGGAGATGTATTAGGTTCGTATCTGTTTCTTCATAGGATAACCAAAATAAAGATAAACCTTGGCACTCCTGAACATTTTTAGTAACAGTTTGTTCAATAAAAACTGATGTTTTCTTGTACTCTTTTGCTTCCACATGCATCAAATTTGCCTTTTTCTCCTTCACTCTCTTTCAGCTCCACCTCTTCATTTTGAAATTCTCACTAGTTCTATATGACAAGTCTTCATTAGTAAGTTGAATGCATAATTACATGAGATGGAGGAAGAGCGAATGACCTAGATTTCAAATATGGAACTATTACCCAAGTCTTAACTGAAACTAGCATAATTATGTACTTTCTTTCCTCTAACTTTTTTGTTGTTTAACATTTGAGGAAACTGAGTCACAGAGAAGATAAATAATTTGCCCAAAGGCACACAACTAGGAGTGGGACAAGGGTTCCCAGTCCTACTTCAGATCATAATCAGATGAGAAGCATTTTTGTGAAAATGTGGATTACTGAGGTCTTACCCTGAGACATTTCAGTTCATGAGTTCTGGAATTGGTTGGGGAATCCTACAATTTGTAAGATGGCCAAAGTTATTCTGATAAGTAATTAGGCTCAAGAGCCACCAACTTTAAGAACAAGAAGGAAGCAGAATTGCAGAGGGTCCAAGGGTTTTAGTCATAGAATAAGCAACAGTAAAATGCAAGGGAAGAAAAATAGCTTATCTGATATTATTAGTGGTAACCTTGTCAGGAAACTCTGCTACTGGGTCATCAGGAAAGAGCATTCTGGGAAGAGGTTAAATGGTAACGTACTTGTATCTCTCCTTCACCCACTACTTTCTTTACCTACCTCAAAAATTTACTTGTAATGTAGGCAGTTGAAAGATATCCACCTGTTTCCTTGCCAATAATATTGAAAAATGTATGGTTTTATCATTGGTTAACAACTACTTGTACTAGTGTGAAATGTAAAACCTAAAACCTCCGGATCATTCTAATGCTATTTCTCTTTATGGAGCCTTCCTCCATCTCCCATCTCCATTCGGTTCCCTGGATATTCTCTCTCACAGCACCTCGTACCTTTCCTTCATAGCATTTATCATACTTTGCAATCATTCATTTACTTGTGTGACTTATAGTCAGTCTAGTATTGATCTCCCACACTAACCTGTAACAGAGTGATCATATTTTACTATTGTATTCTCAGCATGCTCTACTGTGCCTGACCCTTACTTAATATTTGATCATTCTCTGTTGAATGGATAAAAAGACTCCTTTAAGAAAACATCAATACCTAGAATAAGTGCTTAAGGAAACATCACTCTAAATGGAATTTGAACCACTCAAAAGAAAAAGGAGTGGAAGAAAGTCTAGGAGAAACTTAGAAAAGACTTAGAGACTAAGTAGAAAACAAAACAAAACAAAACACCCCAAACAAAAACCTGATAAGTAGGCAATTATCACCTGCAATCTAACTATATACATAAACAAACAGAGGCTTAAGCTGTGAAAATAGCTAGAGACCCACTGGAGAGGGGTAAGTAATCATCAGGCCATTAGCTGGAGAAACAAGAGCTAATTACAGTGAAACAGAGATAATTTTCTTGGGAGTATTTTGTTGTTTCTTTGTCACGAAATGTTACAACTGAAAAAGACTTTTAATATTACCTATCTAGTAGTCCACAAACTGAGGTCCCAATATCCCAGTAACTCAGACCTGTGAGCTATTAAGCTAAGTTCAGACCTTCTAAAAGCTCCATGAATGTTGTGCCTTTCTCTATAATGTGGCTGAGTGATGTAGAAAACAAAAATCCCTTTGCATCTGCTACCAGATATATCAATTCTGTGAGGTTTTAAGTACACATTATTAATTAAACCAAGAAGGCAAACGTACTTGGTTTGGTGGGTTAATCATTTAAAAATGCTGGGCCAAAGGGGAGATGAAATGTGGTTGAATAATTTTTTTCCAGAGGCAACTCTAATCAACCCCATGCCCAGAGCCTGTGATCTCTTCAAGGACTTATGAAAATGTCTGGGTGCAGAAAAACATAGTTTTTGGTTCAAAAAAAACAAAAAACAAAAAAAAGGGAAAAAGGCGAAAGAAACTGCTAAATCAAAATGGATACATGCCAACATAAATGCCTACAAAACATAATTGTTAATATCATTAATTGTTAAATAGAAATCATTAATACTTCTATTGTTTTTGAAAACTATATAATTATTTAGGCAGAGATTTTGATTTGGTCAGGGTAAGTGGTGGAAAAGGAAAAGCTAGAGGAATAGTGGCCATTCTCGCAAGACTGCGGGACTACTTGGGAAGAATTAGCTTTGCCCGTGGCTAAGTGAAGGAAGCCACCTGGGCAACCCAAGAGTAGTGATGATGTTTCAAGGCAGCATAGGTGAGCATGGCCTCAGAGGCCATAGGAGCACCATGGAATGCCTTCTCCAGAGCCAAATGCAGACTTAATGGTCATTGATATTATTTTTCAATTATTAAAATGTCTTTCTAAAGCATTTTGTTGAGTATCTTAAATCTGACTTTTCTGCCAGACAACCTGGTTTCAGATCTCTCCTCGATCTGTGGATTTCTAACTCCCTGATGTTGAACTCTGTTTTCTCATCTGTAAAATGAATTACTAATACCTATTTCTAAGATGCTTATAACTTACTACATAGTGTAGGAAGAAGTAATTGATAAGCTGGACTTCATTAAAATTAAAAACTGCTCTGCATAAGACAATGTCAAGAGAATGAGAAGACCAGTCACAGACTGGAGGAAAGTATCTGTCAAGGACATCTAATATAGGACTGTTACCCAAAATATACAAAGAAGTCCTAAGGCTCAACAATAAGCAAATGAACAACACCACTGAAAAACGGGCAAAAGACCTGAATAGACACCTCACCAAAGAAGATAAATAGATGGCAAGTAAGCATGTGAAAGATGCTCAACATTGGATGTCATTGGGGAATTGCAAATTAAAACAGTAAGGCACCACTACATATCCATTGAATGGCCAAAATCCAAAACACTGACACCACCAAATGCTGGCAAAAATGTAGAACAACTGTAGCTGTCTCATTCATTGTTGGTGGGAATACAGAATGGTACAGTCACTTATGCAGTTTGGCATTTCCTTTGAAAACTAAACATACTGTTTCCATATGATACAGCAGTCATGCTCCCTGGTATTTATCCAAATGAACTGAAAACTTGTATCTATGCAAAACATGCACAAAAATATTTATAGCAGCTTTATTTGTAATTATCAAAACTTGCAAGCAAATAAGATGTCCTTTAGTAGGTGAATGGACAAGTTAACTGTGGTACTTCCAGACAATGGAATATTATTTAGCACTAAAAAGAAATGAGGTGTCATGCCATGAAAAGACATGAAGAAAACTTAAAAATGCATATTAGTAAATGAAAGAAACCAATCTGAAAAGGCTACATACTGTATGATTCCAACTATAGGACATTCTGGAAAAGGCAAAACCATGGAGACAGTAAAAAGATCAGTGGTTTCCAGGGTTAGGGGAGAGGGAGGGATAAGTCAGCAGAGTATGGGGGATTTTTTAGGGCACTGAAACTACTCTGTAAGATATTATAATGATAGATATATGTCGTTATACATTCATCAGCCCTACAGAACGTACAATACCAAAAGTGAATCTCAGTGTAAACTATGAGTCTACTTTAGTATGTTCATTTGTAACCAGTGTTCCACTGTAATGAAGGATGTTGAAAATGGGGGAGGTTGTGTTTGTTTAGGCCAGAGGGTATATGGAAATTCTCTGTATCTTCTGCTCAGTTTTTCAGTGAACCTACAACTGTGCTAAAAAATTAAGATTATTAATTTAAAAAATGAAGGAATCACTTAGCACAAGGACTGACATGGGGTATATATATTTTTTCTATTCTGAATATCCAAGCAATTTAAGTATAGCATGCTTTTTCTTATATATTGCTTGATTATTGTTTCCATTTTCAGTCATTTTAGGGAAGAATCATAAAAATTTCATATGAAATGTAGAGTAAAAAGTAAAGTCCAATATGTAGATTGGAAAGAAAGAAACTATCTCTTGAAAAATCTTATATAATTCACCAAAAACTTATTCAAATTAACAAATGACTTCAACAAAGTGGCAAGATACAATCACTTATAAAAATTATTTGCATTTCTATATACTAGTAATGAACAATTGAAAGGGAATTAAGAAAATAATTTCATTTACAGTAGCATTATAAAGAATAAAATACAAACTTAAGGACACATTTAACTAAACAGGTGCAAAACTTATACTCAAATTATAAAACATTATTCAAAGATATTAAAACCTCAGTAAATGGAAAGATATCCAATGATCAATGATTGGAAGACTTAACATTGTTAAAATGGCAGCAACTCTCCAAACTTATCTACAAATTCAACATACTCCCTATTAAATTCCCAGATGCCTTTTTTGCCAAAATTGATAAGCTGAGTCTAAAATTCATATGGAAATTCAAGAGACTTAGAATAGCTAAAATAATCCTGAAAAACATGAACAAAGGTGGAAGAATCACACTTTTCAATTTTAAAACTTACCATAAAACCACAGTAATTAAGACAGTGTGGTGCTGGCTTAGAATAAATATATTCATCAGTGGATTAGAATTGAGAGCTCATAAATCAAGCCTCACACTTATGATCGATTGATTTTCAACAGGGTTGACAAGACGATTCAATGTAGAAAGAATAGTATTTTCAACAAATGATACTGGGATAAATGGATATTGATATGCAAAATGATGAATTTGACTCTTACCTCACATAAGTAAAAGTCTCAAAATAGGGGAAGACGATCCAAGATGGCCAAATAGGAACAGCTCTGGAGGGCAGTTCCCAGCGAGAATGCAGACGGTGAGTGATCACCACATTTCCAAACAAGTTTTTACTGCCCACAGACCAGGAGATTCCCGGGTGGAAAAGCGCCATGAGTCTCCAGCATGGCTGTTTCAGCCGGCGCAGTGGGTCTCTGCACCAAAACTCACACAAATCTGGGTGGCCATTTCAACTGGTGCCTGGAATACCTGGGAGACAGAGTCGCCCATTCAACTGAAAAAAAGGGGGCTGAAACAGGGAGCCAGGTGATCTGGCTAGGCAGGTCCCACCCCCACAAAGACCAACAATCTGAAACGCTCTGGATTGAGAGTTTCACAGCAAGCACAGCTGGACCCAGGATGGTCCAGTGCTGTAGAAGGAAGGGCAACGGCGGTTACTGAGACAGCCCACCACTACCAAGGCAGTCCGCCATTACAGAGGCAGTCCACCATTACTGAGGCAGACTGCCATTACCAAGGCAGTTCTAACTATACTTCTATAAACAAAACTGCAAGAAAGTTCACACAGCAGCTGGGCAGAGCCCACAGCAGCTCAGGAACACCTCTGCTGGCTGACTGTGACTAGGCTATCTCTTCTCTGGGAAGGGCATCTCTGAGTAAAGGCTGCAGCATGTCAGGAACTTATAAATGAAGCCCCACCTTCCCAGGACAGAGCATCTGGGGAAAAAGGCACTTACGAGTTCTGCTGCAGCAGACTTAAACGTATCTGCCCAGCAGCTCTAAACTGAACAACAGAGTTCACAGGTCAGCACTTGAGCTCCTATAAGGGACAGACTGTCTCTTCAAGCAGCCCCCCTACCCCCATATATCCAAAGAGACACCTCATAAAGGAGAGCTCAGGCTGATATCTGGTGGGTATCCCTCTGGGACAAAGATAACAGAAGAAACTGGCAGCAACCCTTACTGTTCTGCAGCCGCCGCAGGTGATCCCCAGGCAAGTAACTTCTGGAGTGCAGTTCTACAGCAAGGGGCCTGACTGTTAGAAGGAAAACTAAAAAACAGAAAGAAATAACTTCATCATCAACAAAAAGGACATCCACTCAGAGACCCCATCTGAAAGTCACCAACTAGAAAGAGCACAGGTACACAAACTCCCAAAGATGGCAAGAAATCAGTGCAAAAAGGATGAAAATACCCAAAACCAGAACACCTCTCCTCCTTCAAGGGATCAAAACTCCTCACCAGCAAGGGAACAAGTCTGGATGGGGAATGAGTCTGATGAATTGACAGAAACAGGCTTCGGAAAGTGGGTAATAACAAACTTCTCTGAGCTAAAAGAAGGTGTTCTAACCCAATGCAAAGAAACTGTGAACCTTGAAAAAAGGTTTGACAAAATGCTAACGAGAATAAACAGCTTAGAGAAGAATATAAATGAATTGATTGAGCTGAAAAATACAACACGAGAACATCATGAAGCATACACAAGTTTCAACAGCCAAATCGACCAAGCAGAAGAGAGGATACCAGAGATCGAAGATCAACTCAATGAAAATAAAATGAGAAGGCAAGATTAGAGGAAAAAAGAGGGAAAAGAAATGAACAAAGGCTCCAAGAAATATGGGATTATGTGAAAAGACCTAATCTACATTTGATAAGTGTACTGAATGTGACGGAGAGAATTAATTCAAGCTGGAAAACACTCTTCAGGATATTATCCAGGAGAACTTCCCCAACCTAGCAAAGCAGGCCAATATTCAAGTCCAGGAAATACAGAGAACACCACAAAGATATTCCACAGGAAGAGCAACCCCAAGGCATATAATCGTCAGATTTACCAGGGTTGAAATGAAGGAAAAAATGCTAAGGGTAGCCAGAGAGAAAGGTCAGGTTACCCACAAAGGGAAGCCCGTCAGACTCACAGCAGATCTCTTGGCAGAAACCCCGCAAGCCAGAATAGAGTGGGGGCCAATATTCCACATCCTTAAAGAAAAGAACTTTTGACCTAGAATTTCATATCCAGCAAAACTCAGCTTCATAAGTGAAGGAGAAATCAAATCCTTTATGAACAAGCAATTGCTCAGAGATTGCACCATCACCAGGCCTGCCTTACAAGAGCTCCTTAAAGAAGCACTAAACATAGAAAGGAATAAACACTAGCAGCCACTCCAAAAATGTACCAAATGGTAAAAAGCATTGACACAATGAAGAAACTGTATCAACTAATGGGCAAAACAACCAGCTAGCATCAAAATGGCTGGATCAAATTCACACATAACAATATTAACCCTAAATGTAAATGGGCTAAATGCCCCAATCAAAAGATACAGACTGGCAAATTGGATAAAAAGTCAAAACCCATCAGTGTGCTGTATACAGGAAACCCATCTCACATGCAAGGATACACATAGGCTCAAAATAAAGGGATGGAGGAAGATTTACCAAGCAAATGGAGAGCAAAAAAAAAGCAGGAGTTGCAATCCTACCCTCTGATAAAATAGACTTTAAACCAACAAATATCAAAAGAGACAAAGAAGGGCATTACATAATGGTAAAAGGATCAATGCAACAAGAAGCGCTAATGATCCTAAATATATACGCACCCAATACAGGAGCACCCAGATACATAAGGCAAGTTCTTAATGACTTACAAAGAGACTTAGACTCCCACACAATAATAGTGGGAGACTTGAACACCCCATTGTCAATATTAGACAGATCAACAAGACAGAAAATTAACAAGGATATCCAGGACTTGAACTCAGACCTGGATCAA